>JAFHBW010000012.1:0-170684 GCA_019022765.1 Westerdykella sp. P71 | reverse complement strand
GGGTAACGACTACCGATCGATCATATGTGGAGGGGGTGCATGTGGTATCCAGGCAAGAGACTTAATAAGGACGCGACATGACCGCCTCCAAAAAACCTTGGGGAAGTTTCCGACGCCAAATCACGTGCGCTTTCTAAGGTTCCAAGGTTCTTGGCACTTGGCCCGCGCACTGGGCTCCGGGCTCTGGGCTCTGCGCTACCCCAGACACCCCACAAACTTGTTCCCGGCGCCACCACGCCACATGCACAGTCCACGAAACACCTCACTCATTGCTTTCTTTGATAACTCTCACGGTCCTTCACGGACGTGCCCACCGGCCCAATTGGTTGCTGCCATTGTTCCTGGGCGTGGGTGATACGTACCCCTCAAACTTTGACTCACCGTTCACCTTTCCGCGCTCGTTTTCTGATTCAGTATGCACGTTCAAGGGTCAGCCAGCCCACCGGTTAACGATTTGCGAGATACATGGACTTTGGAGAGGAGAAACTGGCGAGTAAGCACACCTGAAGCGTCACCAGCGTCCCCCTTGACCTACTCGAGCGTCGTGGACATCGCATCGACGGTGTCTTTAGCTGCGAATTGGCACTTCTGCACGAATAATAGAGTCAATTGCTCATCCCATAACATGAATCAACCCCTGGGTTACAAAGAGTGATGGGATAGACGGCAAGCCACTTGTAAGCGGGCGGCTCCAAACTAGGAAACGATTTATGCACGTTTTGAGGCACGTTTCCTGGTTCCGTCTAGAACCGTAGGTGAAAGTGAAGAGCGGGCGGAACCCTACATTCTTCCACGGTTCACCGACACCGCGAGCTTCACCGATGCTCCGATAGCCCGATCTAAGATATATAAAGCTCGCACAACCAGAAAAATTTTTTCCTCCTCCACACACCCTTTTCGCTTCCTCGCCGTTTGCTATCTCCAACCCCAAACCGCCGTCGACATGGGCGACATGGCTGACGAGAAGAAGCAACACCACGAGCCTTCCATTAGGGAGGAGCTCTCTCACTCTACCATTAGTGGCGGCCTGCATCACGATCGAGTAGCTGACGAGGCAATTGGTGGCCTTACCAGTGATCTACCTGCGGGCTACTACTACAGTCTCGGATTCATTGGCACTGTCATAGTAAGACACACTCACCTTCAAACCATGAAGCAAAGCTTACAAGTCTCCAGGCCGCTTGTTTGTCCCAGATTTCCGGTTACTTGGGATGGGTGCTCCCAGCAAACACACTGTTGCTCATCAATCAAGCCATCGGCCCCTCGCCCAACCTCATCTGGGTGCCCGTGTATGTATTGGACACGCTTCCGCGCAGTTTTGAGAGCAATTCTGACTCGTTTCAGTTCATGGACCGCGGGTCTCGCGGTTGGTTTTCCTCTCGTCGGTCGCCTTTCTGACATCTTCGGAAGACGATGGAAAGTTCTATCTTCCTCTCTCTATATTCTTATGTTTTCTAACTAGATATAGGTTCTGCATTGGGGCCTCAGTGCTGGGACTCGTCGGCACCATCATTGGAGCATCCGCGCAAAGTATCAACATGCTCATCGTAGGCCAAAACTCACCTCTCACATGGTTCTTGCTTAGCTCACAAACTTCAGGTCACCAACTCCATCAATGGCCTGGCAGCTGCGGGACAGTAAGCCAAGCCCATCCATCACACAGTATCCGACGTAGCTCACGAATTTCAGATTATCGTTCCACATCGTCCTCGGAGAACTGGTTCCCAACAAGCTCCGTGGACCGGTAAATAACCTGGTGCTCCTCACTTCGATGCCCTTTGCTGTATGTAATTCACAACGCCGCTCCCCCAAAAATTGATCTGATTGAGTATACTAGGTCTTCGGCCCGCCAATCGCACGTGCCTTCTACGAAAATACTGCACTTCAGTGGCGGTGGTCTTACATTCTGGGTGCCATAGTTAATAGCGTGGCTATCCTCCTGTATTTCTGCTTCTACCACCCGCCAACCTATGTACGTTTCTCAGCTTGCGCATGTCTTCGCCCGCTAATTTTCTCCGTAGGATATGCTCCACGTCGGTGGCAAGTCGAAGCTTAAACAGTTGAAAACCCTCGATTGGGTAGGCCTGGTTCTCTTCACCGCAGGCCTAGTCATATTCCTCATCGGCCTCAATTGGGGCGGGGGCGTTTATCCTTGGAAGTCGGGCCACGTCCTTGGGGCGCTCTTTGCCGGCTTCTTCACGTTGGTGGCCTTCGCTTTCTGGGAAGTGTACAGCAACCATGAATATCCCTTTATTCCGATGCGCCTGTTCAAGAACATCCGGTACGACGCCATGGTTGCCTGCGCTAGTTTCGGCGCCGTGGTGTACTACGCCAACACGGTCATCTGGCCTTCTATGATTGGCGCACTATTCACCACGGATGTGAAGGAAACCGGTTGGCTCTCTGTAAGTGGATGCGCTTAGAACACTGTTGAGCTGGACTAACCCGACTAGTGCGCCGTTGGTGGTGGTCTGCTTTTAGGTCAACTTCTCGGTGGCCTTGGTGTTCGCTATCTCCCTCGCATGAAGATCCAGATGACGGTGGCCAGCGCCATCTGTGTTGCCTTCGTCGCTGCTGTGGCTTCCTCGAACGCTACCACCAAGCAGCGCACTACAGCACTGCTGCTTGTCGGCACAATCGGGGCTGGCTACGTGGAGAATCTGACTCTCTCTGCAACGGCGTACCTGTGGGACCCCGCAGACATGGGCCTTGTTACCGGTGCTTTGGGTGCCATTCGTACGGCCATCTCGGCCGTTGCGACTAGCATGTACTCCTCCATCCTCGCCACTGAGGCTGCGAAGTACATTCCCAAGTACGTCACTCCGGCGGTGATCAATGCTGGGCTTCCTTCTTCCTCACTTCCGGCCCTGTTCGCTGCTATCACTGCTGGTGACTTCTCCGCTGTGCAAGGCATCACACCCGACATCATTGCCGTCGTAGGCGCGCAGGTCAAGCACGCATACAGTCTTGCTTACCGTACCGTCTATCTTTGCACGCTTCCCTTCGGCGCTCTACTGCTCGGAGCCGCGCTTCTGACTCCAAACGTCGAGAGTTATCTCACGAATGAGGTGGCAAGGAAGCTGCACGGCACTGGTCAAAAGACTGAGGCTAGCGTCGAGGAGAAGGAGGTGGCACAGGAGCCTTGAAAGGGTGCGACGCCTCAACCCCTACCATTACCGTTCGTGTCAGTCAGCATATCGCGTTGTTCTAGCATTCTTGGACTCAAGAGTACGAGGAAAGATAAACGCGGATTCGATACAGGTTCTCATAGAAAAGTGTTTCGTCATTCGACGTGCTAGCATGTAATTTCCAGCGTCTTCGAGCATACGCTTCGAGACCCTCCTAATGGAATTACTCTACCTTTTCACATTCATGACATACCAATCCTGCTTCTCGTCCGTTTTCCGTGTTTCGCTCTAGACAGATATTGTCTTAAATCGATCTTGCCCAATTCTTCTCTATGAAGCTGGCTGTCTCCAACCAGATAATAGGCTCTCCATGGGGTTAGATTTTAGTCAGGATGGTGCTCAGGTGCGTAACGCAATCCGCGTTTATAGAAAAGGGTTGGCCGTTGCCGTCTAGTGTGGTAGCGCTGTTGCACGTAAAACAATCCCCTATTCCTTGCTCTGTGCGTATCCCTTTAACCCCATCTCAACGCGTGTATTTCGGATATGGTGTGTTAGACAGGACGGGATTAATTGATCCGCATCCGCTACTCGCAAGAGAAATAAAAGCGTAGAGTCGCTCTTCAACGCCATTGATCCTAATGAAAGAGGCATTTGTGTCGATGGCCACATGCACAAAGCGAACGAAGCTCCGACATAACGATATTGAATAGAACCAGAACCACATATACCACTGTCCGGACGACGACGAACCCATTCATGATAAGACTCTCCAGTGAGTCTGCTAAGAGATAGGCATCTCGACGCAGACTAATGTGAGGAGGAGGTGTAGACGGGTTTAAACCACATAGATAGCACTGGGCTCCTGCGCAGCTCCTTGTAGATAGAGGCAAAGCACGAGTATGCAGTCTTCTGTGCTTTGGGTCATCCACCAACCTCATGTATGTTCATGCATATGGCCAGGAAATACTTCTGAGTTGGACAGAAGCGACGACGATACGTATTGGTGGGGCATCATAACTAGTCTCCTGAATCCATTTGTGGGCGAAGACACCTGTCCTTGGTGTGTAATGTGGGAAGCGTGCGGCCTCTATGTCGATCTTGTGGTTGTGCGTTCTACGCGGCCGTGATGAATGCGACCACAGAACGCTCTATTAAGAGGGTTTGATCAGATTGTTTCTCCTTGCATGAGAGGGTAATCCATCTAGTTGGGACAGAGAGCGATTCGTGCTAAGCGGATTGAAATACACTCTCTGTGTGTAGGCCTACAGAATTCCCTCTTCGTTGCATTCTCCATCATCAGCGGTTCTGTAGTATGGAAGCAACAAAGTCACCCGCCCGACGCCGCGTGTATGCAGCCGGCATCCGCAAACATAGCAATTCACCCGCCACATGCCCATCTGTGTCATACACCGTACTGACTCGCGACTCCCAATGTATGTTTACGTATTTCCACGTATAGTTCCCAGAACCTGTAAAACCACTATAGCCACGAAAAACTGCCCAGCCACATGAATAAACATCCCCTACCTCACTATCAACGTCTTCCAAGTGCCGGAGAAAAGGGACGGAATTCTCCATGAACATGTTCATGGACAAGGACGCATAGCTTCTCCTTGAACCTTGAGGGTAGAAACACACTATTGGAACGATGCAGATGCAGCTTGCAGTATGTGATGTGACAGTGACCTTTGTTTCTCGTCACTTTTTGGATCAGGCAGCATCGTGCAACTGCACTTCATAATCTCCGAACGTTTGACTCTCGAGGACCCTGCCTGCATATTTTGCGCCTACCTACTCGATCCGTCCTGGAAACCCCACTTCCCAACGCCTTTCCTTCGGGATATGTACCAGTATCCGCAAACGTCGCCTTGCTATGTCATGAACTGCCTATATCACACATGGGGTATAGATTAGTATCGTGGTGAACTGCCTATAAGACCCGCACTTATAGAGAGGCATTATAGCTCGGCTAGGCTTAGCAGCTCCCAAAGAGTGTGAGGTTGGTCGCCGCTAGCACGCTGGCCCCTTGTACGATAGTCGCATTCGGGTTTCGGATCTTCAGGCACAAAAAGAGAACAGGAGCTTCGGCGAATTTCTTTGCGTTTTGCAATATGTACCTGCAGCATGTGCTGGCAAGTGCTGGGGTTTCGGAGAAAAGGAAACATTGTTGACATGTTGGTGCTAGATCACCCTTTGTTGCAATCGAAAGGTGATGTTGGGTGGCGCATTTCCCCAGGAGAGGGGATGTAACTACTTTTCTCGTTAGTCCTGAGAGAATAGATGACCAGGCTAATTGCAAAGGGTCACAAGCCCAGAATTCAATACTTAGAGACGACGAAAACTGCAACCCCTGCATATGCAGGGCCCACAAGTCGTCCCTCCACGTGGTTATCAATGCACACTGAACGCGGACACAGCGCGTATAATTCTCCTGGTTCCACAACAGCAGTCGAACGAGGCAGATAATAATGTGAGGCCTTTCAATTATCGTCAGCAGCCAGCCGTATCCTGCATGTGTTGTTCCCTGTTCGAGGAGGACACGTGCCCTGCTCTACACGATGCACGCGTTTTCGCTGCAGATAGGCGACATGCTTCTTTGTGCTCCCGTCTTCAAACCCTGCATCTATGTCATCAATATGTTGCCATCGACGATGAAAATAATAGGCAGACTCACCGTTCTTTTGTCGATAGCATGAAGTTGCTTTTGCCAAATACGGGGGGTTACCAACCATCTATGCTCTAGGTGCTCTCGTTCTCTCTGCTTCCGACTTCCAACCCCACTGTTCATCTCCCTTCATTCCAAAAGGTTTCATAGCGCATTCGAGGATTCGAAACCCATATTGTAACGCTGAGGCGATGGTGACGACTGGGTGCGTGCATTTTTCGCGAGAAATGCCGGCCCTGCCGCCCTGCTACGCTCGGAGAACGAAAACGAAATCTCAAATTACCTATTGTTTCAGGGTTCTAACAAAAGTGCCGCGTTTCCAACAAGACTTATGACAACATCTTCCAGGTCTCGTCTCATCGGTGGGGTTTGATGATGCTTTCTTTGTATTCTCCTCTTTGTGCCGGGTTTTCTTTTTTTTCGGGCCAGATTCATTTGATATGGCACGGTGATGCACGTCGATAGAGGCCAAACAAATTCACACCCAATGATACCAGACGCGCCATCACCGCCACAACGTCTGAGTTCCCAGAGACGTGTCACTGGATCCCAGCCTCTTGTTTCGGAGATGCCAATTCGATAGCTCGCGTGGGGAGTCGGGACCTGGTCCTCGTCGCGTGTGGAGTCCAAGTTTCATCAGCTTGATTGGTGCGGGAGGTGGGTAGATACCACTGGATGAGTTGCAAAACTAACAGGTCCACTCCATAATGCAAGTTAAAATAGGATTACCGCGGACGAAAACTGTTCCTCTCCCTCGAAACCGCGGAAGCCGGAAAGTGGCCTAGAAAAATAAACATACGACATTTGTCTCGTGATATACATAGTACCGATATCGCTTGCCACGCCGGTTCAGTTCCACCATTCCATGGCGGACGTGGGCTCCTGTGTCATGTTGGACATCTATTTCCTTTTTCTGTTGCCGCAGGAAAGTCTCTGTTGTTCTTTTTCTCGTGTGAGATATTCAATAGTGAATCTGTCTCTCCGCTGATGGAGGGCCGATCAGGCGGGACGAATAGACCACTCTTCCCCACGATTACTTGCCCATTTGATTGGGGGGGCCAGTATTGTAAACGCGACGACGACGATAGGCAAGCCACATCGGCTTCGGATCGCACCGCCCAAGCCGCTGCCGAGCAATCCTAAATCGAGAAGAGCTGATAGGGAAACAAAAGCAAAGTCAATGTGTCGGGTGGTAATATCCACGCTGACGAATGGGGGATGCTCTTCTTGTGTTGGGAGCGAGGAATTGTCTATCATCCCACGTGTAGCTTGAATCCACTTGCGGTATGTGGGGTGTCGTGTTGAAGCGGTCTTTGATTCAACTGTAGCACAGGCAGGTGGCCGCTGGTCATAGAGTAGACAGTGAACTGCTTGCACGTGTCCGTTCGATTCCAGGTGCAACAGCCAGTTGATAGATCAAGGTTACTATTGTACCGCATCCGTATGTGATGGATGTGCATATGCCTTCCAACAGCCGTTGTGAGATTGGAATCCTCTGGCCTGCTCATCAAGCAGCTCGACTGTTCCAATGAGTAGTCAAAAAAAGAACTGAAATAATCCACGTCTTCCCAGCCTTAATGTGCAGCAGAAACGGACCGACGGTAGTCAACGTTCCAGCCGGACTTTTCTTCTCGAATGACGCCGGTGTTGCAACAAGGATGAAGGGTTACTGGGGCCGCAGTCAATCAATAAGGGTTTTAGAACCGTGGAACCCTGGGGAGGTTTGGTAACACTGTCCAAAGTGTGGCTAGAGCACATTTCTGTCCAATCAAAACCGTGGAAGTCGACTCCAACCACCAACGGAGGCTGGCGGGCCGTACGTGATGAATGTAACGTCCCGAGCGTTCGAGCCAGGGCGGAAAATTCCCCTTGTCCCTGCTGTTGCTGTTGCTGCTGCAGGCTGCTGCAATGATTTATCTCGCTTCAGGAAGTCCCAGTACTCCGAGAATAAAGCTGGCCAACGGGGTGGGAGCGGTAGACTTCAACGGTGACCGCCGGATTTGCGACTGCATCTGCCAACTGCAGCGGTCATGTATTCATTCCTATAACCAAGAACCCCTGCTCCAAGCGACAGCGAATTAACCATCGCATCCTGCACACGTTAGAACATACTGTGGTCATATGGGCACTCACCGTCCGATCCCCATTGCATGAGGAGCAGAGGGGACGGACACTTGGGTCGTTCCTGCAGGCGCACTTTGCGGCTATCAGGGTCAGGGAATCGGTGTGGGCAAAGCGTATGCGGCACTCGGACTGAAGATGACGAGGCCTTGCGCACATATGAACCACACCACTAGTCGACCTAGCAACGTCTGCGACTATGGGGCTAAAACATAATGAGCAGGAAACGGAGCTTTGGAATAATCGAATATGTACGATCTCGCGATAGCGCTCCATATCGCCTGGAATCCCAGCGACGAAGAGTGCCCGGCGAGACTCCGAATAGAGCAGGTCTGCGAGTGTGCAAGCCGGGAAATGGATTGCGACCCGCGAAAATGGGACAACGGGACGATGGCGGGGTTCCGTGAAGAGATCACTATGGCTCGACGAATGGATTCGGAAGTTTGTGTCCCCGTGGCAAGGACATGTTCGAACTTCGATAGGAGGCTCGCGCCGCCACCGCGAGGACTGGAATGTTTGTTTTTTTTGCTGGACCTGATTCTCGGCCATGATTTCGATGATTTCCCGGCTAGAGCGGTTTCGTGTCCTCTCGAATCCTGCAGTCCGCCAATATCAAGTGTTGGTCGCACAACAGGCATCCACACAGCTTCTCGAACAGCCACACCCGCAGCAAGGCCGAGTGACAACATGAGGCTGGCTGGCAGCCCGAGACACGAATTCTTGCTTCCCGTGAAACATACAGTAGCCCTACTTGTATGTGTATGTCTTACACATCCATCAGGCAACTGAACCCAGCGCTGACTGTCAGTACAGTCGAAGGCCGGGCGTATGCGAACCAGCGCTATTGCCGCTGTGCGATCTATATGCTGCTTGCGGCAGTGTGCGCACATCGGCTTGGAGGATGAGATGGTGGGATGACGTGATGATGTTTCCCGGGATGCAGCCATGTGGTGCAGTCTGACAGAGCGCATCTTGCCGGATCGTAGGTCCCCGAACAATACGGAGAGCATGTGGTTTCTTGGAAGGGTGGTGGCTGGGCGTACGGAGTAGTCACTTCGTCTATCTGTAACGGTGCCGCGCTGTGGCGGACGACAGAAACAGCCTGTGCCCGAAACGACCTCGGAGTAGACGGAAAACATCGAGCCGTAGGCCTTGTCCCAAGCTTGATAATGGGTACAACGATATCGACCGGAAAATCCTTGAGCGCTGTGGACCAGATAACTTCAACTGTAAACCAGAAGGACTTGACCAGTGTGAGGGGGAGTAACAATGGGTATGATTGATAACGATAGCGTGATGTATCTACTGTGACCCGTAACACGAACAATATAACAAACCTAGATGTGGTATCATCCCAGAAGAACGGAGCGCTTTTGCGGACCAATAGTGCGCGAAGAAAGGGGGAAATAAAAGGAGCACGGAGTGCGCATGGTATCATTCGTGCAAAAGAAAAGGAAAGACCGGTCTAGAACAGTTCCGGGAAAAGAAGTAAGGAAAAAGCGATGCCTGGCGCGAGTACTGCCAACAGCGTGTAAACTGGGGCAGTATGGTACAAATGTACAAGAAAAAAAAAAGAATAAAAAGGAAGATAGAAGAGAGAAGGCCGTTAAGTTTCTTCCGTGAGAGCTTGGTCATCGGCGGTTTCGCGCCAACGATGGGCTTGCTCAGCCATGCGTTTGATACCCGCAATGCGCTGAGCCCACAGGGATTCAGCGGGCGTTCTGAAGGTGTAGGCTCGTTGTGAACTGATAACACCAATAGCTTGCAACACAGCCTTGCGGGAGTCGCGACCAAAATGAACGGGGTGGTGGAGCCACTCGAGAGATGACTCCAGTTCGGCGTCCAGCGCATGCATGGTTGAGACATCAATACCCGCCGCAGGCGTAAAAGGATTCTCAGCATGGGGAGATGGGGTCCGAGGTCTGTTTCCGCTGTCGATTGTTGGTGAGGAATGTCCCGTGCTGTTAGCAGTGCTCGGTGCATCATTGCGACGAGAGCCAGGCGGTGGAAGCGGTGGCAGACCACCTTTGCCCAGACCTTTGAGGATACTCCGGGTCTCCTTGAGCAAATGGTGCGCTCTTTCATGCTGTCCCCGGGACACGAGGGTCAAGGCACGCGTCAACATGTCGGAGGTGAGTAACTCCATACGCCGTTGGACAATATGGGGGTGAGGAGGGATAGGTGGTGTGGGCGGACGGTCGGAGGGATTCTTCTTCGACACCGATGGGAGAATAGTGATGGCGAGCAGCGAAGGGCGAGGTAGGTGAGAGACAGTCCCTTCCCTGAGTATATCGCCATAAATAAGGTCGGCTTGGATCAAGGGTACCTCTTCGACGCTGAGGCTTCGTGATTCGTCCTGGTCCAGGGGCCCACCAAGGGCTTCCAAACCTGAAACAATGGTTTCCCAGGGATCTTGCGGTACCTGCTCCGGTGAGCTGGTGTCGGGAGCGATCGCTAGCTGCACGAGGATATCTGTCCTTCAATTAGCAGGCACCAGGGGTATGCTGGAGTTTGGGACGAACCTCTCTTGTCCCCAAATCGCAAGTCGCCGAGCGAAGCCTCTGCATCCCGGCCGGTGGCACGCTTCGTAATCTGTAAAGCACCGCTAATCTTGACAAACTTGGCCGGAGAGCCTTCCGGAAGCCGCAGTTTGAGCTTGACGTTCTGATGCGAAATGCTCTGAAGGGAACCTAGGCATCCTGCAACGCACTCGCGAAGCATCATCCAGTCTTTTGCATACGTGTACGATGCTTTCGTTCGGGTCGATAGCTCAATCATCGTGTCGGGCTTGTGGCTCAACCCAAGTCCGAATGAGTGAATAGAGACCCTGGACAATGTCAATATAGAGAACGGGTGGAAAGGGGGACAGGCTGGAAACTCACTTTGCCGCTTCCGCTCGAGAGACGACAAAATCGACGCTTTCGGCGTCCGACGTGGAGGAATCGCTGATGAGCAGGATACTAGAAAGCGGGTTGTTGGACTTGCGTTGCATGAGCAGATCCATTGCCACATTGGCACCTTCGACCACGTCGGCGCGGGGGCTTTTCTGGCCCACGGGACGAATGGAATCGAGCACCTTGGGCCAGTCTTTCCATGCCTTGCTCGTCATTCCAACAATGGGTACTCCTCCTCCGCTTGATCCGAATGTGACCAGTCCCATACGATCCCTCTCGCCGAGATTTTGCACGAGGAACTTCAAGGTGTCGCGAAGGAGATTGATCTTGAGCCCTTGCATTGAAGACGACACGGGTATGACGACCACGATATCTAGGGGCACGTGTATTTGTCCTGCAAGCCGTGGGTCATACATGCCTCCACGGGATTGGGTGTATTCGGTAGGCGCTGTGATGTTGGATCGAGCTGCACCGTAAGAGGAGGAGTTGACCGAGGACACGCGCTTGGGTCGAGAGGATCGGTAGTCCTCATCCTCGGTGCCGGAGTTATCCTGCTCGTAATCCGGAATCCTTCCACCAGGCTGAGGAAAGTCCATCCGGATCTCCGTGAGCGCACGTCGCCATAGATCAAGCTGGCTTCTGTTTTGGAATTGCAAGTGGAAAGCTGGGAGTTCGGCGACGGAGAGGCTGAGAGTCAGGATGGAGTCTTCCGGGAAGTATTCGACCTGGTTGAGGTGCTTTTTGATCAGGATGGAGCCCTTGAGCGTGCACTTTGGTTTGCGAGGAGGCTGCTCGGGGCCTGGGTATTGGGGAGTGGGGCCAATCTTCTTCTCCTTGACGCAAATGAGCATTTCCGAGAAGAGATAACACTCGAGCTCCTGCCACGACTGGCGATCCTTTCCTACACGCACATGGCCGTGGAGACGCAGCTTTCCGAAGCGCGAAAAGTCGAGGCCGTGCCAGTTATCCACGCGCGAATGCAGATCTTCGGTGATCTCGTCCAACTCCTCGGTAGACTGGTAGGGGGACTCGAATGCAGGACGTCCGCGCACGGGGGATTTGGGCCTTGCATAGCTGTCGGCCGCGCTTGCAACCGAAGGCAGAGGGGGTGCGGCGCGCATGTCCTCGGGGTCAGGCCTCCATTTACCGTCCACGACCTCGACCGTTACTAGGCAAGTCAAGCTCTGCTGCTGGCGCGAGCGGTTGAGGGTGGGGAACTCGCTGCGGACCGTCACGGTTGGGGCGGGGATCGGGCTCTTGACGAGCGTGCGAGGACTGCTCAGGCTGCTCTCCATGGCCTGCAGGTCGTAGTCATGCCGTCTACCATCATGCGCAGCAGAATAATCGGCCGAGGAAGCCACACCGGTGACGCCGGTTGCGCCGCTGTCGCTGCGCAGGTGTTGGCGGCTCATGGAGCCCATGCGCTCTGACATGCGGTCCCGGCTGAGGCTGCTATCGCGCTGGCGCGGGTGCGGCGACTGATAACGGCCACTGACATCGCTGTCGGCTCGAGGGCGGTTGTGGGACTGGTGTTCTGGGACAGTTGGATGGTCCCATGGGGTCGGGGTGTTCTGGCTGCTGCGGTGGCTACCTGGCTGGCTGGATTCGGTGTGGGCTGAGCGTACAATGGTGCTCAATTTCTCTACAGGAGGGGCATCAGCACCAATGGAGCTCGACCTGTCCTTGTCTGGGGCCGACTTACCCAGGTCTAGCACGTTGCCACCCCGACTTGTATCCAGACCCAGGGTGGCGTTGCAGGTAGGGCAGTGCTGGGAATCGAATTCGCGGATGTACTCGTAGAAGCAGGCCTCGTGGGAGACATGGCCACAGGAGAGCTGGAGGATGCGCTCACCACGCAGGGTATGCTCGAGGGGCTCTTCGCAGACGGCGCACTCGCTGCCAATGAAGGTTCGCTCGCGCCGGGTCCTGGACCGCTCAATGTCCAGAACGCCGGCCATGCCTCTGGAGGAGCGAGGGGGAGCAGCGGGGTCAAGGGTGGAGTTGCTGCGGAGGGTATGGTTGGTGAAGGGTTTTGCGGTGCTCGAGGAGAGGTTGGAGCCGCGGGACTGGGGACGGAAGCCTGCTAGAAGAGACATGAGTGGGTCTGAGCGTGGGCAAGACAAAGACTCAGAATGAACTGGGTGTCTGTACAGTGATGGTGGACGACGGGCGAACCAAACTCGACAGCTTTTTGGATCTTCTCCTCCTCCTCCTCCTTCTTCTTCTTCTTGTGCTTGTCCGAGGAGGACTTTGAGGACCTGGAGGAGCGGTGCTTGTTCCCCAGGAGCCCGAGCTCGAAGAGGTTGGCCTCGATGTCGGCGGAGTCGTTTGGGGACTGGCGGAGGTTGTGGGAGTGGTGGTGGTGACGAGATGGGTGACGAGCAGAAGAAGAGTTGGCAGGCGCGTTCGACATGGGAGCCTCGGGTTCAGGAGAGGACAGGGTCGGCTGGGTTTTCGATGAGACTGTACGCGGGAAGATCGCTGGGGAGGCGGCCAGGCGGGACCTGAAGAGAGGCAGGTCACTAGACCGGGATGCGGACGGGGGGGGGTTATGTTCGAAGGATGGCACAAGCGCACGAGCAAAAAGAGGGGAGTGCGAGACAGGGAGGCAATGGTGGCTAGGAGGGGCGGACTGGTGCTGGGGCGGTTTGGGGGGGNCGGGAGAGGAGCAGACACGGTGTCTGAGTTCACGAGAGATGGATGGGTGTGAGAGGTGACTGAGAAGTTAGAAGAGTCGCGGAAGTGGGCGGCGGCGGCGGCGGGGGCGGGCGTGTGGTGGTTCCAAGGCTGTTCGCGAGTCCGACGAGTTGACAAGATTGGGCGGACAGGGCAGCGGAATTGGGACATGGCTATATCGCGTGTGTCTGATGGGGGTGCCTGGTGGGTGTGTGTGTGTGCCCAGGTGTGGGCGGCCGGCAAACGAAGCACTGACGAGGGACCGTGGACGGGCGGCGCACAGGCACCGCGACGGGCCATGGCAGGTGCAGACAGTCTTTGCCCGAACCTTCGAAGAGAGCTGGGGGCCCTGGAGGGTGCTGGGTGATTGCTGGCACTGGGGCCAATTCACCGGGGGGGTTGCAGGTGATGGAAGAGATCCATGGACGCTTGGGAGAGAGAGGGGAAGGACAAGATTCTCTCACACAGGAAAAACCCTGGCGGAAACCTGGACAAACCGGGGAACACACCGGTTTAGCAATGCGCAAAGGTCCGAATATTACAGCGCCACACCTGCGTCCATTGGTGCTTACTTTACACCCGACTCAGTGTAGTCAGCGCTCCGACGCACTGTGGATTGTGGCTGGGGCCTCGGTCCTGCGTACGGCCTAAAAGGTTCGACCAGAGATGAGACGCTTCCGGTCTGCGCGAGACACCATTTCTGTTGTCTTCCTCCTAGTACTCCGTATTCGCCAGACATTGCGCGAATTTGGAATTTGGGGGGTGGCAAAAATCGCAAAAAGGGGGAGGGAACGGACTAGCGGATGGAGGCATACGGTAACGGAATGCTCCGTCATGTCATGCTGAGTGAGGACTCTGAGCCTTGAGGAGAGCTGCGAATGCGAACCATCAACTCTCGAGGGCTGCCCCGGAAACACAAGCTCGACGACTACGGACTACTGCCGGCAGCCGAACCGCTTTTCTTCCTGCTGCAGTGCTGCGGACGCCAATTCTGCCGGCAGCAACCTCATGTGCCTCCTCGAGTCAGGGCGCTTCTGCCCCTCAAGGCTCAGAGGGTTTGGGTTTCGTTTGCAACAACGCTGTTCAATCATAACGTTGCCACGTCCATGTCCATGTCCATGTCCAAGTTCATGTACATACATGTGTAGTGCAAAAGTTTTGGGCCGGGGTACTTCATGCAAACAGCTTGCGCCCGTCACTCCTCCAAAGAGCTTTCCCCCCGACTTGGCGACCAGATACAGATAATACATCAACACCAGAGCACAGATTTCCTGACTCGGCAGCAGTAATGATAATGATCATAATAATAATAGGCAGACCAGAAACGTATATCCGTATCCCCGCAAAGCTTCTGCGCCGTGGGGAGCAATCATGGCCATGCTGCATGCACACATGTTGCTATTGGGCGGTGCACCACATTCAGTAGGTGTTCCCTCTCCTGCCATTTGTAACCCCTTCCGCTCGGGGAACTTGGAAGGGAAGGGTTCTGGCGGAAGGGGGGTTGAATCAGGACAACCCTCTCCCAACGTCAGCTGCAGAGAAGGAAGCTTCTTCTCGGAGTTGAAGTTCCACAACTGACGACGACATCATCATTGTTGATCGCTCCTGGGAATCGTGCACCCCCCGTAACTCACGGATAGCGGCCTTCCAGAAGCTCTTTTCGAAATTCGAATGGATGTTCCAGTGCTCATCTCCCGTCCCGGTGCGGCGTAGCAGTTCTCATCCCATCCCATCCCATCGCCGCGTCGCTTGACTGCAGTCTGGGCCTGAGCACTGGCTGTTGATCTCTTTCCCATTTCCCAGGTTGGCCGTCCAAGGTCTGGTTGCGCCTCCATTGGCATGCTCGCCCACGTGCCCTCCTTGCCCCTCGAAGGGTGATTCGCCCGGTGAAGGGAAAAAGGGAAAAAGGGAGCCGCTGGGAGCGCTGGGAGAACCCCATTCGGGCCGTCCAGATGACGTCGGGACCACCTCCACACGTGCACTAGGTCGGCCTAGCCATAAACGTACAAGTGCAGCGTGGAGCCCCTGCCCGGGCCCCGCCCGCTCTCCCTCTTTGGGAATTCTTGCCCTTGGAACCTACGACTACACAAGTACAATCCCCCGATCCTCGATTCGTATAAGAGTCAATCGCCCAAACTTTATCTCCTCCCCCGACTGACTGCACATACTGTAATGGCTCAAAATTTAGCAGGGCACTCCTGGCCACAAGGAATCATGTTCCCGATTCCAGAGTTCGCCAGTGACCAGTCCTTCACAGGTGGCAGAGGCAAAGGGCCAATCACCATGGCGGGCAGTCTCCGTATACACTGTAGAAACATCAAACGCGGCTGGCCAAGAATAGCCTACGTGCCTTACGTGCCTTGCGTGCCTATGCACCTCGTACTTTGTCGCCACGCAAGAGATAATGTGATATGCCGCCCTCCCCACCATCATTCTTGTACATATGTACTGTATAGTTAGTAGGCTTGTCACTCACAGCTGTCAAAGCTAATTTTCAGCTCCAGCAACCCAGCCGAGCCATCATGACACACGAATGCCTTCAGCCCGTCCGTTCTTGCCATTTGCCTCTTCTCCCCCGAATATTCCAAATATGCCCTCTCTTTTTCATTTCAACCGAGTACAGAGTACAGTCTGATCCATCCCTGGATTTCTGTGGAGAACGAATCCTACCTCCAGCCCATACTAGTACACAGCAGATGGAGGCGTTTCCCAGCTTCTTCGTCGAAGCACCGTCCTTCTAGCGTCGGCTTGGCATCCGCCATTTCCCTATGGCAATCTCGCGCTGCTGGGAATTTCCTGGTACCCACCACGTGCCGCTCTCACTAACTCACTAACCCGCCCTATCGCCCGGTCCTACCTTAAATAATAGCGTTGAACCCTTCAAGCGCCACCCCTATCCTCTCCGTTACCATACATTTCTTCTCCCTAATAATCGCAACATTCCTGGACCATGCACATGTGCACGCGGTCGAGAACTTCGAGAAGGGGAACTGACCATCATCGGCCCTTCCTCACGGTAACGGGAACCCTGCGGCCTGTATACATGTGCCCCCATTCGGCCTCATCGTCTCTCAGAAGGCTACCGTGCTAGTGGTAGGACCATCGTACCACTTCGTACCACTTTCCGTACCACTGTCCACGACTATTTCGATAGGAGGGAAATCTAGTCGCCGACATGTGAGAGCTTTCGAGCCTCTCACGCCCGTTTTCTGCAATCTTCTTCACATTTCTCCATGTCAAATATTTTCCTTCCTCCCAACTGTTAACCTCAGTCTTCGACACATCCATCTCTCCTTCTTGTCATCAGAAGCACAAAGGACTCAGGAACAGGTCATTTCAGAAATATCTATTCTCGCTATCACAAGTATTCCGTTCTGCCATGTACATCTTTAGAAATTCTCCAGCAAACAAAAAAGAGCCCACAATATTATACCACCCCAAAACGCCTTTTCCATTTCTCTCCTCCCGTCCCCTCAGCTAGCACTGCCTCCATAGCAGTTGCCATGTCGCGCTCTTGACATCGTAGCTTCCTGCGTTGCCCTGCACCACCGGCCTGAAGTTGACGTTCAGGATTCCCGGATTCCCCTCGGGCCCTGTGCACTTTGACCACACGGGGCTGTTGGTCGTTTGTCGGAGGGTGAAGGAGTCTTTCAGGTCGTTGTCGGTGCAGACAATGTTGTCGGAGAGGGTGGCCTGGACGCCGGTCAGCATGTGCTTGCTTCTGTAGGGTACCCTAGGGTACAGAGAGTAAGTGGAGACACTCACAGTCTTGGACGCATTATCGCTCCAGAAGATCTGCGAATAGCTATCCAACGAGCTCCCGGGCTTCAACGTCAGGGTGCCCCGATACTCGATCGCCCCGATGGCGACCTGCCATCCCTCGCTGGCCCCCTTGGCCTGCACATGGATGCCGCAGTTGTTCGTGTCGTCGCCCTTGAGGCTGCTGAAGGTAAAGGACGCAGAGTCGCCCAGGGTCCCCGACGTGGACTTGACCGAGCCTGGTGCCGCGCAGCCATTGCCCGCATAGTCGACGTTGTAGATTTGAGGGGCGGATGGCGGTGCCGCGGCCACAAGAGCGGCGGGCGCGATGGCGGAGAGGAACAGGGCAGAGCGCATTGTGGCGGAGGATATGGGTGTGGATAGCGAGGAGATGAGTGCTTCAGTGGCGGAGTTATGGGAGTTGGGAATAATGACGACGAGGTACGTCTACAACGGTTCGCTTCCAAAGTTGTTACTGAGAGGATGTGGAGACTGATAATAGCTTCCGCTCCACGGGCGATCTCCACCTCTTTATATACCTTTTTCCTATCTCGCCTCAACCCGTCCCAAGGTCAGTCGCCCTTCGTATCCAACACCCATCCAAACTCCCATGTCCCTCCATCCATCCCCATACCTTCATTTCAAAGCGTAACCGCCAACCCCAAAAAAGAGTGCGCTCGGACGTCAATCGCCTCTCCTAAATGCCCCATCCGCGCTAGCAACCGTCCTTGTTGCCACCGTATAGCACATTGGGGACCCTATGCTCAAGTTACCTCCGGGCCAGACTTTCGTTTCTTGGGCCACCTGCACCATTGCATTATTATGGCTACATTGGCAGACTTGCACCTCGAAAACGGTAACGGCAGACGGATTCCCTCCTGGTCTCGAAGCGGCACCAACCACCGGCGACGTGCGAATGAGCGCCTCCCATCCCCTTTGACCACCGTTGTCGTGCCGCCTCATTAATATTTACCCAGATTAAAAAGCCAGAAGTCCAGGTTCCCCCACAACTTCAATCGAGAATTTTCTGAAAGACACTGCCAAACCGTACCAAACGGTCCCATTAATTCGCCCCTAAATATAGCTGAGCGATAATATAAGACATATTTGACGACCGACGTTCGAGAAGCTGCAATTCACTTTGCGCAGGTAAAGCTCGGGGTAGACGGTGGATTTTACGGTTGCGGGTTACCGACCGGGGGCGCGAGGCTTGCCCTCGTGCTTTCGCAATCTTTGAGCATCTGGAGACGGTGGCGCGACGGCTGCGATGATCCATCCGGGGAAAATGGAGGATGGGACATCGCTGTGGCGATGTGGTGGATGCCCAATGCACCCTGCCTGAACCATCACGTCAGGTCACTGTGAAGGTGAGGTTCAACGGCCATGCACCGAAGGGGTAAAGAAGGACATGTAGACCCGGGATCAAGTCGATCGCTGCTATTTTTGGGCATATCTGGAGATGCAGGGTCATATACCTTGCAAATCACCATCGTCAATCCAAACGTCCCGTCACGGCGGCGCCGATGATTTTTGAGCGACCCAGGCAATTTCCAAGGTACGCAGAAACGGCACAGATAGCTTTAGTACTGTTTCTCTTCATATATCAAGACAAAAATAGCAACCAGAGCACTTTGGCTCGGTTGAGAACAACTCGGTTCCAACGGTGCCCAGTTCGGACGTCCCTATCCCAACGCAAGTCCGCTACTCTGCCACTTGAGGCCCCACGACCACTACCCCGGCTCGACCCGAAGCCGAATTCCATCTCACTCAGAATTCATCTTTCTTTCTTGTTCCCATCGAAAACATCCACCTCCTGCTCCTCGACTAGATACCTCTCCCTCACGAGCCACACCACCGCAAACCCAACCGATGGGCCCAATACCAGCCCGACCCCCAACCACATCAACAGCAACTTCCCAATACCTCCTACCGTCACCTTCCCCGCCCTCTTCAGATCCCACATCTCATATCCCCACCAGAGCAGTGAGCTCCCCACGACGAAAATGTAATCCCACTTCAGCAGTACGCGCATCTGTCCCGTAAACGTCCCCACCAGCTCGTAGGGTAGCGGCGAAGGACAGAAGATCTCGTACAGTGAGTACGTCGACGAGATGAGCGTGTAGATCCATACTCCGGCGGAGACGCCCATCAGCGGTAGGAGCGCTATACTGAGGTCACGATGATAGCCATTAGACTTCGATGTCAAGTCACGACTTCGCCCATGATTGACCAATGACTTGATGGCATAGTATCCCAAGCTCACACGCACGGGATACAGCTGCCACAACCACGTCCACCAGTGGCGATCCTGTAGATTGGGGGCGGTGTACATGAGCCACACGGGGATGCTGTGAAGACCCAGGAGAAGAAAGGCGTATAAGAACGGGTATCTGGTGTCGATGCGGAGAGAGGCAAGTGGCTGGCCTGGTAAGGGACTGCGGAAGACGCGCGACAGGAAGTAGAAGATGGGGTACGTTGTTCCGCCGCCGCCGAGTTGGGCAAGGGTTTGGAAAGGGCCTGGACTGTAAAATAGGGTCAGATAGAGGTTGTAACATAAGAGATACTGGGATTGAAAATGATGATTGGAGTTGATATAATGACACCTTGCGTAGTAGGCTCAAACATTGTTAGGGAATATGAGAATGGAAGAATAAAGACTGCGAATCTGAGGCCAGGTCTGTGGAACCTTTGTGGGATTGAACTCTTCTTGGAATAGAAGAGCAGAACGAAGCTTAAATGAGATAGATATACTTACAATGCTGCCGGCCCTCCCCTACTCGCACCCCGTTCCCCCTCCAAGCACCACACCGCATGCAGCAAGCCGCAATCATTCAGGAACACAAGCATCTGCGACCAACTCGGCTTATCTTCTTCCATCGTCGATGGCGCAAACCCTGTCACCACATTTGCAATCGTCGGGTCCACGCCGGGAACGAGATGGAATTTCCTCGGCAGCGTGACGGATCTGGTCGGGCTGTACGTGATCTTCCCATCTTTGATGGGGTTGGGGGCGACCATGAGATGTAAAACGTCCATGTTATAAAATGCTAGCACACATAGCAATAGAAACGGCAGAGCTTGCACAGCTCGTGCCGTCCTTGAGAAGCCATGGGTCGCTACGGAGGGATTCGATGTCGCCATGCTGCAGACAGCGACTCTCCGTCCAAACGACGACGGAATATCCTCTTTCCCAACGTTTTGAAAAGGGGAAAGGAGAAAAATCCTGAGATGGATTGGAAGGAAAGAGGAGAGACTGTCGAGTTGCACAACGTCGGGTGGTGTCTGCCAAGTTTGCGCCTCATCTGATAGGCTAGCGTCAGCAATAAGCACTTGGGCTAGGTACGGGGTGAAGAGTCTATTCCTCGACAGGTCCCCTATCTACATATCTCGGGTTTTCGTGCAGAGTCATCAACTGTGTGAGTAGTATCGGACCAGAAGGGATTGGAGGCCAATGACATTCCTTCCCCATCAGGGCGAGAAACAGGACGAAGCTGACGTTCACGGCAATGTCGCTCCCAGTGTGAACATTGAAGGAGAATTCGCCGCACGACAAGATTTGGTAAATTCCACCAGCAGTATTAGCCAGCTGCTGATTCGTCCATAAAGATGATTGACGAGCTTTCGTGGAAAATTGCCAAAGTTGCTAGCATTCACAATGATTGGATAGCGTGCTGACGATTACGCAGTCTAGGATCAATTTTGTACCCCGCTTCACGCCACTTTGGTGACAGGAAAATCTATCCTCTGTCTTGCAAGTGTCCAAGTCCAATCTGCCATTTTAATAGTGAGATGTTGATATAATGCTTAGAAAATTTTGGATACTATAAAACTACAGTTTCACTGAAGTACTACTAGTGAACAAGCATTGCTTCATATAGTTTCTCGGTTTACAGCAACGCTTTTCTGTCACTGCGGCATCACCAGCGTAAACCATGACAGCATATCGAAATGGATTAATCAGTATAGGCGCATCCGAACCTATGCTAGAGTGAGAATGCAAGCTGCCTTTGGTTTCAGTCTATTCCAAAACTACGATGGCATCGAGATCCTTCACCAAACGCAACAAAAGAAGTCCGCAATAATAATGTACGGAAACCAGCTTACTAGTACTGTTCAACAAGATATATGAGTCAAGTAAACGGACAGATATCGACAAATTATATCAAAGGCGTGCCCTATCAAACAAGACAAAATCTTATATGTTGCGTCCATAATCCAACAAGCGTCGACGTTACAGGAGCCTCCGTCGTGTTACCTTAGGCCACCTCTTCTGCGGGTTTGGGTGGAACACCTTCTCAAGTAGATAAGGGGTTGCCGTGAGAGGAGACTACGACTTGCCGTTAACGATACGCCATCTCCTTGAAGCTGGCCGTGCGCTCCGGCGATTTGGAGTCCTTGGGAGGAGCGCCATCTGAGAGTCGAGTGTAAGGGTTCTTTGCCGTACGACACCCGGAGATCCCATCAGTCCCCTGAGTTGCAGTGATAGTCTCCGACTCCGGAGCAGTGGACAGTAGTACAGTGCGAACATTTTCGTTGTGCCGACGGCCACGAATAGGAAAGGGCAGGACGTTGATAAAGAGCTTCCGGTTCTTCGCCGCGTCCTTTTTGGCCTGTGTGGGGTCGGACTTCTTCTCATTGTCACCATTCTTTTCGCCAAAAACTGCCATCGATTCCTTGCAAAGGAAATTAAATCCCTCCTCTATATCCTCGCGTGCGGCCTTCACTTCGGCTTCAATGTTACTGTACAAAATTACCATGGCTAGAGCGAGGAGCAGGAGCACGACCCAATAGAGTGTGCCTTGCCCAGGAGACGCCATGTGATATGCTGAGTTGGCTAGCGGCACAAGAACTGGCTTGCTTCCCTCGTCGTAGGAACCAATAAACGGGGGCTGGAGTTCGGTGTTTGCCATGGTATTGTGGGCAGGATTAGAAGCGCACTGCTTTATTTATCAGTGAAAACTCTCGTGAAGAGACTGGAAAGAAGCGCAGTGGAATGAAAAGACCTACGAGGACCTATTTGTAAAGCCCAGTACCAGTATTCCTTCCGTGGCCTAAGTAATCGGGGCTTGAAGTTATGGGTTCGGTATTCTGGAGTCTCCACCCGTTTCCCTGGATGCTCCATATATATACATATATATATGTATATATCTACCATGACCCCTATCTTGTAGCAGAGTTCGAGTGTCTCATCACAGTGATCAAGACAAAGTCTCAGACACGTTTCAGCATAGACACTGTAGGGGAGCACGAAGCACTTACCCTATATACATCATGTCCGACCGGTAAGCAAGGTCTAAGCGCTGTTGATTCATGTATCTGAATGCGCTGAAGCGATTAATGGTCTTACCAAGCAAAAGCAGTGTGAGAGAGAAACATAGGATCGTCACGGATAGAAACCTCCCAAATTATGCATTCATGTTGGTTGTATAAGCAGCGTGACCTTTGGGTTAACATAGTATGCAGAGCACCAGTCTCCCCTCTTCCGATGTTAGCCCACTTGAAACACCTTCAGCAAACCTTCTCAAAAGTACTCCAGATCTTGCAACACCGTCCGAAAGGTCGCGGTGGAAATCTCCCGGAATTGGTCACGGTCGCCTTTTGGCCATGTATATGTATATGACGACAGTATAGTCATTTGCTGGCCGAAAAGGTTCATTCTATCGGATCTTGTGTGAAACACGCTTGGACCTCTAATGAACGGTTACATGCATCTACCTTTTCTTCTGTGCAGACACAGGAACCAGAATTAGACTTTTCATATTCTCAACTACTTCAAAAACCGCACATGTATCTCCTCCCGCAAGGCTCTGCTCTATAGCTGGTATTGCGGCATACTATAGTAACCATGCGGCAAGATCGAAGACCCAGACTAGAAAGAAGCCTTAGAAGGGCCAGGTGAATACTTACAAGCTCGTGAATGTCTGTGGCTTTGGCTTGAAGCTGTACACCCATCCTTTTCCTATCCGGTCCTCCCCGTCGCATCAGTCTTTCGCACTTACATCGTTACCCCATCCACACACGGCTAGCATATATGCTCCGGATCCAACCCATACATCCGCAGCAAAGAACAGGACCAAGCACGTAGACTAACTACCCTCAGAGACGCGTAAAATACCCAAGTATAAACGCCAACGCATAATGCACAGATATGCAGCTCCTCGGGGACGGTCACAGAAATCCCGCCACCGAGAGAGCTGGAGACACCTCTAAACCCATGCTTCTATGAATCGGCCCATGTTCAACGGTCTACCCTTCACAACCGTGCAGTTTTGGAACAAGTGGATTTTGAGACCGGTTGGAGAGCGTCCACAAAAGTAATCGAAAATGATATCGACCAGGTTATACACTCTGCAGTGATCCCATGCCCTCACATACACCAAAAAAAATACCTTCATTCCTCATTTTGGGTATGTATACTGCTAGACCACATTCCCATTCCCATTCCTGCATACATGACATTGGATGCATTCGCTTTGGTTTCTCTCAAATACGTCCCATGCACGCTCCATACAACACTATGCTCTAACAGCGGAAAACAGGAACCCATCAGGGAAAAGCATGGACAAAACCAAAAAAAAAGAAAGAAAAACAGTGCTAAAACCAGCAAAGACGCAGCCCCTCTTCTTTTATCTATACATGCAAACGTGCGTGCACAAGCACCCGTTTTCGCTCCGGCTCCTTCTCTCCATTCCGCTCGGTTTTGCCATCATCAATAGAACAAAACAACGTGGATTCTTCAGTCAAAAGTCATCTGTGCCGATCCCCGAGCCAAAACCAAACAAATGTACCCCCTTTAGACCAGTCCAGCTTTCTGAGTATCGGTATCAAGACGGTTTTATTTGCACAAGAGCGCCGTACAAAAACAAGTCGGAACCCAGCGGAGGTAAAACAATGATGAAATGATAAATGAGAAAACTCCGCTCATGCTGATATATCGATTGCCGCGCAATGCAAATCAACTCCGAGGCGATGTGGATCAAGGAAAAAGGAACTCTGCGCTCTTCCGCCACAAGATGCAGGCCACGCCGGACGTGCAGCCTGTCTTCCTCCCAACAGTCGGGCCGGTTCTGCCCGCTCTCTCCCATTCATCCGTTTCCTCTGTCGTCGGAACGCAGGCGATTGCGTGCATCCAAACGGAAGGGGTTGTAAACAGAGCGGCGTGGACTTATGGAACAAGGCCTGGCGAAAATTTTCTGAAGGACTCAGTCGAGCGACATGTACGGTGAGTGACGTTGTCTCCAGGCGTCGAGATCTATGTGGGATGCTATCCACCCTTACGGTCTGCTGCGTTTGGGGGAAGAGGTTCACCCGTTGTCTTCTGCTCGGCGCTTTTATTGGCCCCTTTCTTCTTCTTGGACTTCTTGCTTGGTTGCCAGCCACCTGTACTTGCACTCGTGGCACCCCCGGCGGATTTGCTGTTCTTTTCACTCCCCTGCGAGGCGACCTTGTGTTGATGGACCCGAGAATTGTCCTTCACGTTCTGACCTGACGATGCGGCGTGCCCAGATGCTTGTGAGGAGCGGGGTTGCAGTGGCTGCTGGGGTTGCGGTTGTTGCCCCTGACTCTCTTTAGATTTGCTGCCGTTCGCAGCCTTTTGCCGATCCTGGTGGCGACTGGCCGTAGGCGAAGGAGTGCGCGCCTCAAACACCGGCGAAAGCAGTGGAGCACCAGCCGATTTGGTTTCCTGGGGCGAGTCTCTAGGGACACTGTTGGTGTCGAGGCGGTTCAGCCCGTTTGTGAGACTGGCAGGTTGCTTTTGCGGAGAATGCAGGCTGACCGGTGACGTGTCTTTCGGGCTCTTGCTGTCATCTTTGGGCGACTCTGGGTTCATCCAAGACTCTTCCACCGTGGGGAAAGGCTGACGTTCGCCGCTTTGGACTCGTGATAATCCATTCGCTGCATCTGAGCTGCTGCCATTCACGTTGCCATGCCAGGGACCCGTGTGTATCATGTTGACAGGAAGGTCATGTACTTGGTAGACCTCAGGCAGGCTTTGCTGGCCATATGCGGTGGAGACCATGTTATAGTTCGCAAAGGGATCGCTACCAGCGTACATGCCAAGAGAAGGCGAATGGGGGGTATCAAATGAGGGAAATGCTTCCATCGTGTCACTCTGGCTTCTCGCTTCTCGTATTGGGAAAGAACCGTTCACAATCAGAGGGCCATCATCCCTTGGAAGATTAACAGGGTCGTTGCTGTCCTTGCGTTGACTAACCACAGAGGGAGGGGTAACGCCCGTCGAATAGCTGCGCGCATGTGCTCCGAGGGGGGAAGGTGACCGCGAGATTCTCCTTAGAGCCGTGTTCAAGAGCGGCTGTGTGATCTCAGGCGGTGCACGTGTTCGCCGCTGAACCAGTTCTTGGTAGGTGGGTATCTGCTGTACCGAGTAACTAGGAACATGAGATGGGACGGGAGCTTCTGGCTGTTCTGCGAGATAATATCCTACATACTCTTTGGGCGTGCTCTGATCCAGCGATGCGGCCGTTTCCTGATATGCAGATGCGGGATTATATGACGTCTCCGGCGCCGGCAATGAGCCAGTTGAATCTTGGGTAGATCGCGGGATGGGATATCCTGGATAGGCCGAAGGATCAACATATTGGGGCAACGGAGGGTAGGTGGGCAGTAGATGCGGCTGTGGCTGTGGCTGCGGCTGTGGCACGCCACGTGCGGGCTGTGACTGTGAGCGGATGGATCCCGAATCGCTCGCGTTGGAGATACGGTGGACACTTCTGCGTGGCAGACTGTTGTTGAGCGATGGTGAGGATGGGTTGGTCCGCGGTCCGTCCTGCGACACAGGCCCAATCAATTGAGAAGGATCAAACTGGGCCGGAAAGGGAAAGAGATATTGAGGATGGAATGTCTGACCGGTTAGATCTGGCACTTGAGGACTAGAAGGGCCGTTTACGAATGGAGGATTCTGAGAGGGGCCATTCAAACCTCCCTGTCCTCTGCTGTGGCCCTGCCCTTGTGTTTGGTCTTGGTTCGCGACAAAGGCTTGCATCTGCGCCTGAGCAGCACGAGCATGCTGCTGCTGCTGCTGGTGTTGCTGCTGATGCTGTTGAGAGCGCTGAGCATTAAACTGAGCCTTAAGGTTGAATGACTGCATCTCAAGCGCGAGATACTGGTTCATTAACTGGTCGTGGAGTTGCTCGTTGTGCCCTCGAGGAGGGAGCCCGTAGTCCATGAGAGACACCTGGTTTCCGGCAAGGAACGGCGGTCTGTTGACACCAAAGGATGCGCTACTGGAAGCCCTTCTGGGAGATACATAGGCGTTTCTTTGATGTGGCCCACCCCGATTACTTCGCTGGCTGGACCCTCCGCGACCGGAACGCACGCTCGGTGCACTTTGCAAGACTGGCTTGACGGTCGCAGTAGGCTTCTTGAAAATGGTCGTTTTCTCCTCGTTGGGAAATTCGTACTGCTCGCAAGCCTTGGCGAGCTGCCCATGGTCCGCCAAAAGATCAAACGCACGCCGAAGCTCCAAATGAATTCCCCGCCACGCGAAGTCGTCCGCGGAATTTCCGAGATTCCGATCGGTATTGAAAGGCTCCTCGACGCATAACCTGTTGCGGGCTTCCTTCTTCAGCCCCACGAGGTGCCACATCTTTTCCTCCCGAGTCAGCAACCTTCCCTCGCGCACCGAAATGACGCGCTTTTCGTAGTCCAACTCATATCCGTACAGCCGAAAGAACTGAAATAATAGCTGGCCGAGCGACTCCTTGTTCTTCTCCCCAAAACCCTTCAACTTGTCCAGGTCGTCGGCGAACTCGGATTCGGAAGGCTTGCCGGTCGCCTCATCGACTTTACGGCATGGCAGCTTGTGTAATGACGGAATAATGGGGGGATCCCGTGTCTGAAGAAAATTCAAGATCATGCATATCCATGTATACGAGCTGATGGTACCACCCGTTGCTGCGAGACATTGTAAGAACCAGTCTGGGGCGAAGTTGGGCCGGCACCTGACTTACCAGCATCATTCAGGATACGCTGTTTTGCCCAGTATTTGATGATCATAGCCAAGGGCCGCACGCGTTCGTCGATCTGAACGTATGTCTTGATCATGCGCGTGTTCTCCAAGGCAAGGGTGTTGTTCACATTCATATCCGAGTTTAAGCGCAGCTCGGGGTCCCACATTTTCACGATGCGAACTTTTGCCTGTGGAATGCAGACTACCTTCTTCATTCCGTCTGTGCAGTTGGTGAGCATAGGTCGAACAGGATTGGGATGCAGGGACAACATACGCTTGTCGAGCGCCTCAGCTAACATGTGCATCTCCTCGAGCCGTTTCATCGGCGTCTGAATGCATATATCCACTGCATACGTTGTCATTATGGGTGATTTGGGCCTTGGGTTTGGAATCAGTTACTCACCGTCGCTTTCGCTCGTGTACAACATGTTACCCGAGGAGCCGAAAACGTGGACCTTGAACTCGTTTCCAGGAAACTCGGTGTGGAGAATATTTTCCAATTTGTTCACGAAAGCCTGTCTCCGTTCTGCGTCGTCATCGCTAGGGAGTAACCGATCGTAGAGCTCCCTCATGTCGCCACTCAGTTTTTCATCCTCGTGGGGATCCAAGGTCTTTTTGGGCTCCTCCTTTGGCTTCTCCAGGATGTCCGACGACGTGTACGGCATTCGTCTCCTACCGAATGCTGTGCTTGTCTCGAACCTACAGCTATTCGGGCGAGGGGCGCGCAGAGTAGGCATGGCGCCATTCGCCTCTGAAGATACAGAGCGGGGAGAGTGGCTGCCCAAACCGCCGTTGGGAGAGGGCGAGCGCGAGCGGGACTCATACTGGCGAGCGAGCTGCAGCGGGGTGGAGGGCACCGAGTTGGAGTGCTGTGAGACCAAGGAGGGTCTCTTCTGGCTACGCGAAAACATTGGGGCTCGTTCTTCTCGCCGATTATTACCCATGGTTCCGACGGCGTGGGACGTCATCGACGGGGCGCTGTGGTGTGCGCCGTGCGACGTGGAGCTATTCTCATGGAGGTGTGTGGGCGCCGAGGTGGAGGAAGTGAAGGAGCTCTTCACGGCGGGATGGGAGTGTTCCCGCTCACTCGTCGGGAGGGAGTAGTGTGGAGACACGATGACGGCGGGATAGTGGGCCAGGTGAGCGGCGGCGGCAGCGGGGTGGAGAGGGACCAGAGGGAAGGTGCGGTTGCGGGCAAAGGCTGGATGAAGCAGAAGGAAGGTGGGAGTCTGGGGGGGAGCGGCGTGCAGCGGAGCAGAGAGCGAGGGGGCCAGCGGAACCCACTGGACGAGGCGAGGATCCAGTTGAGGATGCTGTGAATAAATAGCCGAAAGATGCCTGTTATAAAGATGGGTATGGAGCGGTTTGGGGTGGCGGGAATCGCTCATAAAAGTGTGCGGCGATCCGAAGGGATTACAATGCGGAAGGACGACCGAGAGGGACGTGCTGAGACGAGCAAAGTACGGTGATGGGGTTTCTGGCGCGGTGAGGGCGTCGGAGCGTGGCAAGGCCAGCAATGAAACGGACAAGGCGTGCTTCGTGCCTCTGTGAGGGCGTCTTGAGGGGGAAGGGCGCTCAAGGACGGGCGAGAGGGACTAGAATGCGACGAACGGAATTGGCTGCGATATGGAGTGCGGGTTTGACGTGAGAAGGGTGGAAGAGTTGAGTCCTTTAGCGGCCGGTGGGTGATTCGACGGGTGGGAGGGGTGGTCTCGCGGGCACAGGCACACGAGATGAGGGAGAAAATGGAGGGCGTCGGCAGAGAGAGAGAGGGGGGGGTGGTCAATGGAGAGACCGGCGACGCTCATTCAAAAAAGGACGTGGTAACGCTGGTGGGAGCGGCGAATGGTTGGGGTCAATGTGGAGCGGGGAGGCGGAGAGGGGGGGAAGAAGAGAGAAAGGGTGGTGAACAGAGAGAGTAGAGGAGAGGGTAGATGGGATGCAGTAGTAACAACCCGTCGAGGCTTCTCCTTTGGCTTTGGCGTTTCCCACTGGTGGAGGCCGCTGCCCTTTCCCTAATGTTCGCCGCGCACGGGCCTGGCCGCGCGCTAGCACCGATCGGGCCGCTGCTGGAGGTGGAGGTGGCCTGGTGGCCGGCGGCCGTGGGACTGCGACTTCACCGACTTCACCCACGGGCAATTTATTAAGCAATCATAATAGTCGCGGCCCACTGATTCTTGTGCGGGGACGACTCCGCCTGACGACACTCTCTACTCTCACCAAGAACCTCTGTGCCAGCGGTGAGTGTCCGCCGGCGGCCCGCAATTCAATAAAGTCGCGTGTGCATACGGTGTATCCCTCCAATCGTGTCTAGGGTGGAGGCCAGCAACAACCTTTCTTTCTTTCATCCCCCTTGGAGGCTTATAATGTTCAGCCCGTCGGCCATGACCAGACTCTTCTGAAAGAAGTACATCTAGTCGGCAGAACAAGGAAGCGTCCACCGCCATGTGGAGCGCGTCGAGGCGGCACCACCTGCATGCTTCCATCCCGTCCTCTTCCCCGCCTCGACACTTGCTGACCATACTTCCAGGACCTGATCTTGCAACCGCCAGCACTTCTTACAGAAGGGAGTCTGGTTAGTTTAAAAGTGTCAGACCCCGGGGGCCGCGTACGAGTACGAAAGGCTTGCTAGATGCCTCCACCTACTATGCTGAACAGTTGCCCTTGGTCCGCTGCACCCACCCCTACATCCCAGACAAAGGTCAACATTGGAATCAAGTGCCGCAGCCACGTGGGAGCCTCTTCTCTAGACCTGAAGAAAATCGAGATTAATCGTACAGAGCATGCGGGATCTGTGCAGGTCCCAGCTGCGCGACCATGTCATCCATGAAACTACCTAGGTAACATCGATATGGCTACCCACCCAATAGCTGGCACCCCCTCCGCGGGAACAGACCCAGACACCTTGGTTCTACGGTGTAGAGACGCTACTTTGCCTTTGCTAATTATAAGTTATCATACCTACGTATGGAGGCTTCCAGGATTCAATGTTCGGAATCTGTTCACGGTCACGTGACTTTCACTATCCGCAGCCAAATGTGGCCTAGCGCCGGCTATCGTTGATGGATTGGATGACATAGTTCGACCCATCCAGCCGCGGCTCAGCCTCCCCGCAACGGTTGCCCCCCAGATAAAATCCCCAGTAGTTCGTTCATTCACCATGTCCACACTGACACTGCGAACCTCGCTCCGATCTCTATCCACTCCTTCTCCCACTCTTCAAATCCTGTCACGCAGGCATCTCACTACAATGGCCCAGCGACGCATCAGTACGCGCCTCACACACCCTCCCATTCCGCCGCCGCGACGCCTGCTCACTCCCATCTAGCTAATCCCGCCCTCTTGTATGGAACCACGGCTGCACCTCCCCTTCACGAGCCCACGCTCACTGCCTCTCAGTATCTGCGACCTGCAGGAGAAGTTCCGCCCCGCTATCCACGAGTTCCCCAAGGTGCTCGCAACCACGCGGAAGTTGCTCAAAGCAAGTATGTGGCTCCGAATCCATTGGAACCTTCGGCCTGCCTTCCCGCGTCCCAGGTACGGAGGATCGCGCTGATTCCGGACCGCAGGCCAGATCCTCAAGATTCCCGTTTTCGCAACGACTCAGAATAAAGCCCGCCTGGGCGAGACATGCTCCGAGCTGGGCCTAGACTCTGCCGATGGCGTCAAGACGGTTGTACACGCGGATAAGACCCTGTTCTCGATGCTGTGCGTACATTCCCTTCCCCCACCATACTGGCTTGTCGAACCACCACTGACAAGATGCCTCGTATAGCACACCAGAAGTTCGCCAAGGCATCGCTGCCCTGAACACACAACTGTCCTGTGTAATCGTCGGAATCGAGTCCCACATTTGCGTACGCCGACCCTGATAATTGCCCATGATGTTCGGAGAGGGACTGATTCGGTTCAGGTCACCCAAACGGCGCTGGACCTGTTGGACGCGGGACACAAGGTCTACGTGATCGCCGACGGCGTCAGTAGCTGCAACAAGGAAGAAGTCCCGATTGCGCTGGCCCGGCTACGGCAGGAGGGCGTCACGGTCACCACCAGTGAGAGCTGGCTCTATGAATGCGCCGGCGATGCTGGGCTTCCCGAGTAAGTTCCTTGGGAGATGGTAAGTTGAGCTCAGTTTGTGGCTGACCGAATGGAACAGGTTCAAGCAAATTATCAACCTGGTGAAGGAGACCAACCAATCGACAAAGGAGGCCCTGCAGACACTGTGCAAGATCTAAGCAACAAAAGGTTTCCAAGAGTTATAACGCGGTTTCGGTCCACCACGTGCAGAGCGGCCTTCTGTTCCTGGTACTGAAATCGTTGGCCTTCCACTTTCTTATAATGTAACAATTAGTGTTCGAATGGCAGTTATGGGTAATCATTGCACAAAAATCCAGGACTCAGTGGTCCTCGATTACTTCCCCTTCTCACGCCTCTGGCTGTCCAACCTCTCCCGTTCCTCCAGCACCCGCCTCGCCATCTGCAACTGTTCGTCCGTCTTGCAGATCAACGTCTTGTACTTGGCGCCCTCCTTGCTAATATCGACTACAACATCTTCTCCCGGATTCTCATTCTTTTCCTCATCCAGCTCGAATCCCAAGCAGTTGACGCCCTCGACCACCTCCCTCCTCAACCTCGCGCCCCTCTCCCCGATTCCACCGGCAAATACCAAGGCATCCACCCTGCCACCCAGCTTGGTGAAGTAAGGCGCGACATAGTTCAGAATGCGGTCGACAAAGATGTCAAAGGCCAAGCGATCCTCGTCCGTCTCGCCGGCGCTGATCTTGCTGAAATCCGTGGTGCCCGTCAACGACTTCCAGCCGGACTGCTTGTTCAGGATTTCCTCGGCCTCGGTGATGTGCATGGTCGACGTGCTCTCGTGGGAGGGGTTGCCGGCCGTGTGCGTGAAGTGGAACATGAGGCTCGGGTCGATGCTGCCGCTGCGCGTCGCGCCGGGCAGCCCGGCCAGCGGCGTCAAGCCCATGCTCGTGTCGTAGGATGCGCCATTCTTGATGCAGCAGGCCGAGGCGCCGCTGCCCAGATGCAATGCAATAATGTTCAGCTGCTCCTGAGGTTTTCCAAGATACTTGGCGACGGTGTAGGCGATGAACCTGTACGAGATGCCGTGGAAGCCGTACTTGCGCAGTTTGTTCTTGCGCGCGACCGTCTGGTCGATGGGGTAGGTGGAGATGTGTGGGGGGAGCGTGTGGTGGAAGGAGCTGTCGAAGAAGGCGATGTTGGTGGCTGTGGGGAGGATCTTGGAGGTGGACTTGACGATGGCGAGCGCAGGGGCGTTGTGCCTGGCATGGTCAATCTTGAATCCATGGCTGCATGATATTTTCCTTCAAGCTTACAGAGGGGCCAGATCGCTCAACTCGGCGATTCTATGGTAGGTATCCTCGTCAATGACTTGGCTGTGGGGGTAGTCGCCTCCATGGACGACTCTGTGGCAGGTATAGCGGATATCCTCCTTCTGGCCCAGTTCCGGCAGGCCCGGGTCATTTGTCAGATGGTCTAGTATGTATCTGAACGCTTCCTCTTGATTTGTTACATGTTTCAGTTCCTGTCCTTTGATGTTCTGGTCTCCCCGCTTGTACTTTAACCGGGCCGGTGGAGCCGTGAGGCCCTCCACGACGGCTTCGGCGAGCAGAGTGGGAGTGAGGTCCGAGTTGGATTTGTAGACGGAGATTTTGACGCTCGAGGAGCCGGCGTTGACGGAAAGGATGATTTCGGGCATGGCTCAGTGCTGCGTGAGGGGGATTGGAGGCTCGGTGCAGGGTTGAGGTTCCAGGCGCGCAGGCTTCTTATCTTGCTTCTTGCTTCTTGCTTCTTGTGTTGCGCCAGTTGCCTTGCAGTTGAATATTCAGGATGGGTCAAGAATGGAAGTGGCGGGTCTCCGAGCCTGATGATTCCGGTGAATCAGCGTAGTAACAATTATTATCCTCTCCAAGTCTGTCGAGGCATGAAGTGCGTCTAGCTTCAGGACCGGATGGCTCTCATACGCGCGGGGCAGCGCCCTAAAACGTCACCGAGATGTAGTTCCCGCGCGGCGGATCGCCCGGAGAGACGGCAGGCCAGTGAGGCCACTGAGTTCCAGAATTCGGCCCTTCGCCACGAGGTTGCAGCGTTGCAGCGTTATCAAAAAGAAAAGATATAAAAAGACCTGGCGCGGTTATGGGTCCACCCATCTTGCCATGGGCAACGTGTAGCAGCCATTGGTTCCAGGCGCCGAACTTTGTGGCCTGAGGAACCCAACAACTTCCAAGGCTCTGTTTGACGTCACCTTCCGTCACCCGCAATCGAACCATAATCGTGAGATGCAATCAATAATCCATTTCCCCCGTGTGATGATGATTCTCTGATTCTCTTCTCAATTGTGAGATTAAAAGCGACGACAACACTCGCTTCTCTCTCTCGCTTTCCTCTCAAAGAAACTCGACTTCCTTCATCATCTTCTACTACCTTACAATATGCCTGGCGAAATCATAGACCGCCCAAACCCCGAGGCGAAGCCCTCGCACATCCCCGATGAGATCCTCGCCCTCAGCGTCAAGTTGGAGAAGAGCACCTTGTCCGACAATGACCTGCACTCCATTCAGGCGTTTCGACGCGCCGCTTCCTACATTGCAGCGGCCATGATTTTCCTAAAGGACAACGTCCTGCTGGAACGAGATCTCTCGTATGACGATATCCGGCCACGGTTACTAGGTACATCTGGCGCTGCGTCGACTGAAATTCTGCGCTAATCGCATCCATACAGGCCATTGGGGTACTTGCCCTGGACTCATTCTAGTATACGCACATCTCAACTTCATCATTCGAAAACATGACCTCAACATGATTTATGTCGTAGGCCCCGGCCACGGCGCCCCCGCAATCCTCGCTTCTTTGTGGTTGGAAGGCTCCTTGGGTAAATTCCTGCCAGACTACAGCCGCACCAAGGAGGGATTAACCAATCTCATCACCCGATTCTCAACCCCCGGAGGCCCCCCATCTCACATCAATGCCGAGACCCCCGGTGCCATCCACGAGGGCGGAGAGCTGGGCTATGCCCTTTCCGTGGCCTTCGGCGCCGTCATGGACAAGCCCGACCTCATCGTAACATGCGTCGTTGGCGACGGCGAGGCAGAAACCGGCCCTACAGCCACTGCATGGCATGGCTACAAGTACATCGATCCCGCCGAGTCCGGCGCCGTCATCCCCATCGTCCACGTCAACGGTTTCAAGATCAGCGAGCGCACCATCTACGGATGCATGGACGATAAGGAACTGACGGCTCTATTCACTGGCTACGGCTACAAGCCCCGCTTCATCGACGATCTGGAGGATATTGACAGGGACATGGCGAGCTCCCTCGAGTGGGCAGTTACCGAGATCAGAAAGATCCAGTCGGCCGCACGGTCAGGAAACCCAATCATGAAGCCGCAGTGGCCCGTCATCATCCTTCGTACTCCCAAGGGCTTTGGTTGTCCCAAGGTCGTCGACGGCGAGTTCGTCGAGGGCTCGTTCCACGCACATCAAGTGCCCTTGACGAAAGCAAAGTCCGACCCGCAACATCTGAAGGATTTGCAGACATGGCTCAAATCGTACGGCCCTGAAGAGCTGTTCAACGAGGATGGAACGCCCATCGACAGCATCCTGGACGTCATTCCGGCGGACGATGCTAAGAAAATGGGTCAACTCAAGGAGACGTACGATTCCTATCTTGGAATCGACGTCCCAGACTGGATGCCGTTGGCTGTAGAGAAGGGCACAGAGGCCTCCTGCATGCAACGTTGCGGAGAGCTAATGGATAGGGCCTTCCTACAAAACCCCCACACCCTGAGAATCTTCTCTCCCGATGAACTGGTCAGCAACAAGCTGAACGCCGTTTTCAACCACACCGGACGCAATTTCCAATGGGACCAATTCTCCAATGCCCAAGGTGGCCGTGTCGTTGAGATCTTGTCAGAACATACCTGCCAGGGCTTCCTTCAGGGATACGTCCTCACAGGGCGTGTCGGCCTATTCCCTTCATACGAATCCTTCTTGGGAATCGTGCACACAATGATGGTCCAGTATGCCAAATTCGGGAAGATGGTAAGTGCCGTCCTGCTCTACATTGAGTGCAGATGCTAATAGTACCTAGGCTCAAGAGACGCCGTGGCGCAGCCCTGTCGGAAGTCTCAACTGTAAGTATTGGTTTCTCTTCTGACCCTCAACACCTACATAGCTACCGAACTTTGTATGCTAACGTTTAACCTCGCAGACATTGAGACAAGTACTTGGACGCGCCAAGAGCATAACGGCTTCAGCCACCAGAATCCCGGTTTCATTGGCGCCGTTCTCGACCTCAAGCCTACTGCTGCACGTGTCTATCTTCCACCGGACGCGAACTGCTTCTTATCCACCCTTGCCCACTGCCTCCGCTCCAAGAACTATGTGAACCTCATGGTGGGCTCTAAGCAACCCAGCCCCGTATTCCTCTCACCCAAGGAAGCCGATGCCCACTGCCGCGCAGGCGCCTCCGTTTGGGAGTTCGCGAGCACGGATAAGGGCCTGAACCCGGACGTTGTATTGGTCGGAATCGGAGCTGAGCTGACGTTCGAGGTCGTCAAAGCCGCGGAGCTCTTACGTGAGCTCGCTCCCGAGCTTCGCGTGCGCGTCTGCAACGTGACGGACCTCATGGTCCTTGAGACCGAGGGAATCCATCCTCATGCGCTCACTAGGCAGGATTTCGAGTCCCTGTTCACTCCCGATAGAGCCGTCCATTTCAACTACCATGGATACGCTACCGAACTCAAGGGACTGCTCTTTGCACGCCACGGTACAGACCGCATCACCATCGAGGGCTACCGGGAAGAGGGCTCCACAACCACCCCCTTCGACATGATGCTGCTCAACCACGTATCACGCTACCATGTGATGGAATACGCCCTGCGCGGCGGAGCCAGAGTGAATGAGAATATCAGGATGAGACTGGTACCTCTGCTTGCAGAAGTCAAGCACCGGATCGAGAAGACACGCGAGTACATTTACAAGGAAGGAAAGGATCCGGAAGGAACTTATGATTTGGGCATGGTCAAGGGTGCTGCAGGTGGCGTTCTCTACGAGGGCTAAGGTCTCGATTATCGTCGGACCGCAATAATGAGTTACATATAGACTAATGAATTGTGATTTTACTGCCAATACATTATCATCAAGCGTGTACATTGCGAAGGCCTTCACGTTCCCAGAACTGGCAATGGTGCCTGTCCTCAATGACCCCACGACCGCCTTTGCCATCGGTGCCAAACCCCATAACATCGGCATCCCCGTCCGACGGTGTTACACGCGGCCAGTCGGACAAAGGTGGCTTTGTCGGATCCTTTGCGAAGTTGGCCCAGGCTTGACGCATGAGGGCTGAAAGGTCCTTTTCGCGTGTATCCACTGTCGACTCGTTGTAGGATGTGAAGACGATAGGGATCTCAGAAGTGTGATAAGCGCCCTGGTAGTCGATTGGCGTCGTGTTCCATAGCGGCCATTGGGCGCGGGTATTATCAAACGTGGCGTTGAAGAGGTATCGGTAAGTCGGGTTGTGTGCTGTGTTAGTATTGGCGTACCATACTGCCGGCTGTTGTCTCTTTGTGAGCAAAATGGTTGAAAAGGTTGTGGAAGATGGAAGGCTTACACAGTGAAAGAACCAGTCTGTATGGATCTGTTGTAGTTGGAACTGCTGATCTATCCTGCCCTCGGTGCCAATGGGATACTCGGCTAATGCTCTTTCTCTGATACCCGGAATAGCTTTGAAGTATGTTTCGAAATAAGCGGCGGTGTCGAAACCGAATATGATAGAGTAGAAGCTTCCGTCCGCAGTGTTACTGCCTAAAATAACAGGAACATTGGCTACGTTCCCGGCCTCGAGACGAGTCTTTGGATCCGAGACCACTGTTACGTTGTCACAAGCATGACCAAAGGTAATTGTGTAGTTCCTTGCTTGGGCCGCTACGACGTCCTGCCAATGTGCAGTCTGAATGCAAGTGAACTTTTGTTCATCGGTTCCGTTGCACTTCAACTCGGCTGCCAGCGCATTCCAGGAATAATAACCACCATCACTGCATATGGGGATGGGCAGATACGCATAAACCCCGCTCTGCATGACGCCAGCTTGGAATGGGCGAGGGGCGTCGGGGGCGTAAGAGGTAATTAAAAGATCCACGGCATAGGCCCCTGCTGACTGGCCGAATATAGTTACCCGGTACGGGTCACCACCAAAATGACGGATGTTGTCCTGCACCCATTGGAGACCTGCTCGTTGGTCGAGGACTGCAAGATTACGCTCCGTAAGTTTTTTGATGGTGGGTGCTATGGGAAGCCCAAATGCTGTGGGTTGCGTAAGCCCGTGTGTACATGAAGCCAGTGACAGGTGCACTCACCATTTGTGCGATAATTGACGCTCACAACAATCACATCCTCCAGCGCAGCGAAATGGGACCCGTCGTACCATGGTTGCCCAGCATTTCCAAACTGCCAACCCCCACCATACATCCAGTAGAGCACAGGATAAGGCGGACGGGCTGGATCCCATGCTTTCTTTGGCGCAAAAACGTTGATATAGAGGCAGTCTTCACTTTCCGCTGGGGTGGGATTGTTGAAGACGGCGCGGGTGAAGTTTGGGTTTGATACGGGGCTTGAGACTGCAGTGACGAGTCAGTCGTTTCGAGAAGATATAGAGCCTAGAACGAAATAACCCTGTACGTACCAAATACCTGTGGACAGGATGCGGAAAACTGCTTGGCGTCTCTCGCCGTCGACCATGGCGCTGGAGGTTGAGGAGGCCTGAAGCGGTTCTGGTTCGTTGGGGGCGCCGCGTATGGAATCCCGAGAAATTGGTTCACGGGGATGGGGGGGCCGGTTGCATTTACGGATATCGCAGTCGTTGTGCCAATGATACGGCCTGCAGATATTGATGCCGTTGGGGTCGCGCTCAAGGCGTCGGAAACTTCATCCGCAACAGTGAAGGAGAACAACGCAAGAAACAGGGGTATCAAGAGATAGTTCCACATATTGGCGAGCGAACTCTATGATGTGCGGTTTGGAGCATCACAATCGCTTGGGCAACGTTTCTTTTATGTTTACCGAAACAAGTGGCAACTGCCGATACAGACTCCGGGTGGCTTTGGTCAATGGAACGCATGAAAAGCGTCTGACGTGAGGAGATTCGAGTTTGTTCACACGTTTGGAAACGTCCTACCTCATTCGATCAAGATGTGATAGGCATCCATGATGGCAGGGATCCATGACGACAGGTCGTAGCAAAGGATTCCATTAACAGGGCTGGGAAGCATTAGCAGCAAATCTTCATCGAACAGGTGACGAGTTAGGCGGGGAAAGGCCAAAGAAACTACTTTAATATGGCCTTATGGAGAAATTCATAGCACGCTGTTTCTCTTGGTATGAATTCAATGGCCAAGAGTGTGAGCCCTCTCAAAAATTCCGGCTCGGTTATGGTCATGTCTCGCCAATTCCCAGAAATATCGTAATTGTAGAGGCGGCGACTTGAATGTCTCCCGCCATGACTCAATAATATTGGCAAAACTTGTTTTTTAAGGCTATGAGGTGCAGGTATACGGTCGATGGTGAAGGAGCGAACTAATACATCTCGGCGCTAGTGCTTAGCCTTTGTGTAACTATACTTACACTCGCCCTTGCATATATGCTTACGCCGGTCCTTGGGGTGTCATGCGTCTTACACGTCTTACCTCCACGGAGCCTTGATTCGAGGATACCGAGGCACTACTTTCACAATACGAGCTTATTTGGAAGGGGGTACGTCGTCGTTTCAAATCTTCCTTTGCAAAGTCGTCTGCATGACCTAGTTTTGCCTTTTCATACCCCTACGTATTGGTTTAATTGACAAAATATGCTGATACGATATACTGTACTGTAAGTGGGTAGCCGTCGATATGTGTATCCTGGCATGAAGGTGACAGGAAGAGCGTTGCACCAACTTCTGCATCCACTGCTTTTTAGCTAGATCTTAGCTAGCAGTAGGTAAGTCATTATAAAAGTGGAAAACTCTAACTGCACAGGAGTTATCTGCAGTTACAGAACACAAGTCCCTAAGATCATCCTACCTATGCTCTGTTATTATAGGTAAGGAGTTAAGCTTACCTTACGAAGTGCGACAGCTTTTCTGCCACCCGGCTGTATGCTTCCGACATGTACGCGAGGCTTAGAACGATTTACGTTCAAAACAAGGAATTTGAGAAGGTCTCCATTTTACCCCTATCTGTTTCCTGGTTCTCCGCCGTGGTCGATGCCCAAGCCCTCTCCAAGGACTTGCCCCTTGTTCTAGCTTCCATGTACAGCATCCTCTCAATCAGGAATTGGTCCATCCATGTCAGATGCGTGTTTGGGCCTTCACACACCCAGCTTGAATCCTCCGGGAACTGCGCGCTGAAACACGCCATTAGGATCATACTTCCTGCTCACTCCTCGCATAAATTGCACATTCGCATCCCCATACCCTTGAAACGGATCCTGCCACGCAGAGGCATAGTTCAGATAGATGAACTCATTGAAGAGCCCCCTGCTCTTGGCGAGATTGTTGATATCAGATTCAAGTACCTTGACCCTCGCTTCAACCCGCGCACTGTCCAGTGGCAGCTGCCAGGACACAGTGAACAGCAGATTGATGAGATCGTCTCTGAAGCGGTCCAGACCGAGGACATTGCCGCCGGTGACAGCCGACTTCGAGTAGAGGACGTACGGTAACGGCTGGAAAGTCATTGTGAAAATGAGCCCAACGACGGTAACAAGTTCCTTTGCAACAGAATCCGCGAGATCGTAGATATCGGCCATGAGCTCAGCCGTGGCCTCCTTGTTGAGAAACGTCGACGTTAGGAACAGGTTGTTTCGTCCGTCGGTGGGGGAAGCAGTGGTGGCTAGCTCGTTTGTGAAACTCGAAAGCTTGTCTTTTCGAACAGTACTTGTGAGCTTAGGCATAGAATCCAAAGGCTCAAAAGCTGGTGGGGGCCATGTCGCATTCCCGTTCGTGTACACAGGTTGATGAATGACTTCCGGAATCCCCGCCACCCAGGCAAAGTTGGACAGCAGAGCTGAGTAGGGGTCGTAGTTGGCGCTTACTGTAAAGTTCGTGATAAAATCGAAGATCAGTTCTTTGTTTGTTATCGGTTGCGAGACGCTCCCTCCCCAGAATGGCATTTGGTCATATATCCTGGCATCAAATCGGGTGACGACGCCGAAGTTACTGCTCCCGCCCTTCAAAGCACGAAATAGATCGGAATTCCTTGTTCTGCTCGCGGTTGTCACGGTGCCATTGGCTAGCACAATTTCGAATGTTTCTATGTTGTCGCAGGCGAAGCCATAGCGGCCGGAAAAGAATGAGATACCACCTTGAACAGCGTCAGTATTGGGGATTAAGAAACTTAGAAAGATTATCATACCTCCTGTTAGCAGGCCTCCAGTGCCTACTGGAGACACACGACCACCTACCATGGCGAGATTACGATCGTCAAGAGATGGATAGATATTACCCCATCTGTTCCCCGACCCGATGCTTACGATCTTTTGGTCAGGGGAGATGGCGACTTGGTTCATGCTCTGCATGTCAATAGTGACTCCTCCATCGATATTCGCAGCTCCAGCTTGAGGTGTGTGCCTAGCGCCTGGTGAGCAATATCCTGACAGCGTGCAGCCCCACCTACCCTGCCCCTCTGATGGCAAAATTGCAACGCGAGATGGACGCTTGATAGCCAGCACTAAGAACCGCCACCGCAATGGACACATCTTGTGTGGCCGTGGGGATAACAATGCAGGCGGGGCTGAGGCTTTGCTCTTGTGCAGACCAGTACGACTTCAGTGAGGCTTGGTATTCGAGGTCCGTAATATTGTTAAAGTGAACTTTGCCTGGGAGGAAGTAATTGATTGCAGTACACTGACGTGTGTCAGACCAGCGGCATGCATTGTTGTCTGGACTACTTTGTCTGAACTACTTACACAAGCACCCGTTCTTCTCAACTGCTCAAGGATTGCCTTCGTCTCTGGAAAGGCAGCCTCGGCACCAAATAAGGCGCTGAAAAGAATGAATGATGTAAGCATCATCTTGTTGGGTACGGTCTTGAAGAAAGCTGGATAAGAAAAACCCCAACTACTGAGCCACTGACATTTTTATATCCCGTCCGTGAGTACAAATCCCATGTCCGCGATTCAGGTTTCCTGCTGATTCGAATTCCGTTCGATCCTAGCAGCCACATGGCGAATGCATATTTGCATCCACGCGAGGCATGTATGCTGCAAGAATACGACGTTGGCAGCCCATTTGGCGCACATATCCTGGTCAAGTGCCTTCATCGAAACTTGTGGTGTGTTGGCGGATAGATGACTATGGGTCGCATTCGTGGCGTAATAAACATGCTCCCTTGGGTTACCGAATTGTGTGTCTACCAAAGGTAAACAGCCATAGCTATCTCTTCAATGTTTCAGTCGAAAAATCCCATTTCCCATATGTTAAAATGCCGAATTCCGAGTCAGTATCCAAAAATAGTCCTATACATAGGATCTGTTAGAGCGGAGCAGAGTAACCGCCACACTTTGGAAGGCTCGTGATGACCTGGATTCAGCCGGAACTGAAGAAAGCGGAACGACGCCATGCATAATTCGGCGAGGGTCAGCATTTCCGCTTCCAGCTAGGAAGGAGACAATAGCCTACCCAATACTTCGTATTCGACAGGAATGCATCCAGCAAAGTGGTTATGACGTAGTTTTTGAGCCCTTCACTGGTAATGGATCGGAATTACCTTCGTGATCGTGCCGTGAACGGACTCCGCGCTGTATACTAAACTGCATCCTGACACAAACTGGTCTAGTTTCATCTCATTTGCCGGAGCGATAGAAAATTGCTCTGTTGGCTTCTCCGCAGCTTCGAAGCATGGCTGCAGCTGGCAGGAAGCTAGGCAAGGAGGTGCCGTACGTCGTGGCTCCAGTTATCCAGTTTCCAAGGAAGTAGATGTGACAGCATGACCTATGGAAGAACGGAAAGTCGGATAGGCTGCTAATACAGGATCGTGAAATACCTTATATGCCACATGGATCGTGCAGACAACAGGGACGTTCCGTCTACGTGGTTGTAGTAGCAGGGATGAGGTGAGAAAATGAGTTGATTCTTGATATTACAAAGGCCTTTCAGTCTACGTTGTCCTGAATCGAAGAAAGATAAGCCTTCAGTGCAGGTGTCCCAGGTCTCGACTTACAGCTTTGCCAGCAGACCCTCTTCCTGACACGCCTTCTCTGCCTCTTTGACAACATCCAGCCCATATATCATCCTTTGCACGTCGGCATCCGCCCACTTATCCGGCACCGGCCCTTTTCCAGTCTTTAAGGCAGCAAATATCTTGTCTCTTTCTTCCTTTGCCTTGCCCGAACCCAAGTGCATTGCTCGTCCGTTTTCCGCTGCAAGCTCGACCAGGGCCTCTGCTCTGTCCTTTCGGACCTTCTCATATAGCTTCAAGGCCTTGTTGATGGTCTCTGGCTTGTGGTCTGCAATGCGGTTGGGGGCCAAGGTCACACCAAGTACGGCTGCGTCTTCGATGGCCTGGGCCGCTCCTTGTGCAAGGTGGGGAAGCGTAGGATGGCACGCATCGCCCACCAGTGCAGCACATCCCGACACCCACGTGCTCAGTGGATCATGGACGCGCAATTTCCATTCGACCACTTCGCCCTCGGGTACGAGGTTCAACATTCTCTGGATCTTGGGGCAGAAGTCCTCGTAGACCTTCAGCATCTGCTCTTTGGAACCTTTGGTGGTGTAAGTCGCACTGGGAGCAGCCGCGAAATTATCGTCCGGTTGGGCGGTGGATATATTATATATCTGCTTGTTGTGGATTGGGTAGGCAATAATGTGGCGCTTCTCGCCTATCCACCTTGTGACGGAATCCGCATCGAGCAGAGCGAGAAGTTCAGGGTCATGCTTCAGCTGATCCCGGGTGAGCATGATACGATAGGCAGCCTGGCCGGTGTCTTTTGCATCTGAAGCCTCGCCCCTCTCCTTTAGCATTGCGACGCGGGTTGCGCTCTTGACGCCATCGGCAGCAAGGAGAACGTCGACCTCTACACGATACGGCTCGCCGGTGACGGGGTTTACTTTGAACGAAGGTCTACCGGCGAATTTCGCTTCTGATATGGTGGATCCCAATTTAAAAGTGATGGCCTTCTCTTTTAGACAGCCGTCGTAGAGGGCGCCTGCTAAACTAGCTCGGTGGCCGACCATGTGCGGGTATCCATAGGTCGTTTCTACGTAATCCAACTTGACGTGTCCCAACTCTTTGTCGGTAGAACCTTCGCGGATGGAGGTGTCGCTGCACTCTACGGCCTCGGCGGCAATCTGTTTCCAGCAACCTAGTCTGTCGAGGATCCGTGCCATGTTCGGTGCAAGCTGAATACCGGCGCCAACAAATCCCAGCCCAGGAGCACTCTCGTACACGGTGATATCCGTGTGTCCAGCCTTCGCGAGTGCTAGAGCGCTGGCGAGTCCGCCCATGCCTGGTATATTTGTTAGAATCTATACTTCGCTATCTTTGAGTTTCTTTGCAGGGAACAAAACGTAATGAATGATTGTCGTTGCGCTTTCAAAAGACGTTGTGACCTACCAGCGCCTATGATGGCTATTCGCAGTGCCTTAGGGTCCGCCATGATGGTTGAGCTGGTATGGTATTATTTTACTCGTAAGCTCCGTTCGATGAAAGAGAAAGGTACAGGGCGATCGTGGTGTGTTACTGCAAAAGATCGACACAGGTCTCGTCCGCGATGTTTCTATGGGAGAGTTGAAGCTGCAAGTCGCGTCGCAGCTACGGACGTCAAATGTACCTCCGGACCGGAAGAAGGATCTAATGGGATGTGACAGGTTGGAGGGCAGCACCGACGACCTGGTGCTCACCGGCAGCGACCTCGGCATGCTCAAATATGGCTGGCGCTGTGGAACTTCGAAGACGATCCTGGGGTGCTGGGGTGCTGGGGTTGGAACAGGGTCATGGGATCAGGCGATGGGCTCCCACGTCTCCTTCCCTGTGGCGGAGACCGAAAGACTTGCTTGGGAGACTCTGTTGCAGTACAGTAGTTGCAGTTGCCGATGTTGGTGTTCTGTTGCGCTTCCCCCACTTCCAAGGTTTCGCCCCGCACGACGGACGCCCCACCCCTTTTTTGGTCCGTCTTGCTCGGTGAGCCGCAACGGCTTCATACGGAATCATGGGTTTCCCAGGAAAGCATCTCTGTTTGGCACCAAGTCCGATTGACAATTGGAGGAGGCTCACGGAAAATTCTTTGGCAATGCAAACCCACGATGCGGGAAAACCACACCCCGACCGCTCGAGCGAGCGATGATCAGAGGCACATCTCCGTGCGAAATAGACCAAAGAGACTCTCGGGTGCCCTGGGATGATAATAAGTAGAAACATCTCCTCGTCGGAACATCGTGACCGTGAATCCTACTTGACTTCACGGAAATGGGCTGGGCTACATTGTCCGCTTCCGCTGCTTGGTTCGGAGCGAGTCTGGCGCTGGAATGCACACCATCAGCCATTCAATCCATCCTACCGTCCAACGCCAGTGTCAATTTTGCCTATCTAGTACCTGCGAACTCCACCTTCCAAGTTCCCAAGGGTGACACGGGATATCCTGACAGCCCCGTCGGTCTGCCGAGCCTTTGCGCCGCATCAGTGCAAGTAAAATCCATTGGCAACTCCACATTTGGCTTCGGTCTCTTTCTCCCTGAGGCCTGGAATAATAGGTTTCTTGCTGTTGGAAATGGCGGCTTTGCGGGTGGTATCAATTGGCTCGATATGGTAAATAAAAATCCCTCAAAAAGGTTCATTCGTGGTGAGCAACACTGACCAGCGACGATAGGCAACAGGGGCCCGCTATGGATTTGCAGCCATTTCGACTGACACCGGCCACAATTCTTCCTCTGGGGATGGTTCATGGGCGTACAACCAACCAGAAAAGGTAGAAAACTGGGGGCATCTGGGCATGCACGGTTCCGTTCAAGTGGCGAAAACCATCGTGTCGGCATATTATAGCAGGCCCCCTTCATTCAGCTATTACAGCGGATGCTCTACTGGCGGACGTCAAGGTCTGAAGGAGGCCGAAAGGTATCCTGAGGATTTCGATGGCATCATCGCCGGAGCGCCGGCCTGGTGGACCTCCCATCTCCAACCTTGGACACTGAAGGTCGGGTTATACAATCTACCCGTCACTGATGACCATCACATCCCGCCAACACTATTTCCAACCATTGCTAGAGAGGTGCTGAAACAGTGCGATCCGCAGGATGGCCTTGTTGACAGCATAATTTCCGATCCGGTTCGCTGCAAATTCCACACCGAAGAGCTCCTCTGTGGTTCTAATTCTCCAAACAAGACGCAGTCCAACTGCCTTACTCGTCCTCAGCTATCTACACTATCTCGTATCTACAATGAGAGCTGGAGCGACGATGGAGTCTTTGATTTCCCAGGACTATTCTTGGGGACGGAAGCACAGTGGTTGCTCTTATCCTCTACCGAACCGAACCCGTTGGGAACCGATTATGTGCGATATTTCCTCGGTCTAGGGCAGAACTGGTCCTTCTACGACTTCAATGACAAGATCCAGCGCATGGCGGATCTCAAGGATCCAGGAAATGCGACAGTGGGGTTTGACCTTTCTGCATTCAGGTCGAAGGGCGGCAAGATAATAACTTACCACGGCTTGTCTGACGGTCTGATACCTGCTGGATCAACTTTCCATTACTACAACCAGGTTCAGAATCGCCTCCACCCTCGAGGAGGAGACATGGGCGATTTTCTCCGCTTCTTTCCGGTCCCAGGTATGGGGCATTGCTCGTGGACACCTCCACTGATGGATGCTCCTTGGTACTTTGCAGGACCCAATCAATCCCCCAATCTAGGGAGCACCGTCTACGGCGTGCCGGGATTTGAAGACAGGGAGCACGATATTCTGCTAGCCATGATGGCATGGGTAGAGCAAGGCGTGGCGCCGGACCGAATCGTCGCGACGAAGTATGTCAACGACACTCTGCACAGCAAAGTTTTAAGGCAAAGACCTCTTTGTATGTATCCGAATCAAGCGACATATTCTGGAAAGGGGGACGCCAATTCGGCGAGCAGCTGGGAGTGCTCATCTCAAGATTAGCGCAGAGCCCCACGAGGGATCCAAGCTTACAGGTCGCATAGATATTTAGACGCCCAAGCAAACATTCTCAAGATCCAAATATGGCGTTTCTACCCTAATGCTTTTTTTGTACTTGCGATTGTAACTGCCGGAGGAAAAAGAACGTACGGGAGCGGAGGCGTACTTCACAGCATGACTGCGTGTTCTCCGGCATAGTCTCAGTATATCGGCTCCAGATCTGGCGCCGAAAAGACCGGGGGTAGGCGTTCATCACAGTGCTGTGGGGGGGTTGGATTTATGTTTGCGGGGCATTCGACAACCACCATCTCGAACGCGCGCAGTCGGCTCTTGTGCTGGCCTTCTTGATGCAATTGCTCGAGCGCCCATTGCTGTCCTGCAACCGATCCCGAAACCTTGCTATGGTGCGCACCAACACCTTCAAAGAGGCGTCTGAGGCCTTCAGGTCTCATATTCCCGACCTCTCCACTCCTCGGTTCACCACCGCTGCACAGCAAGATGTCTATGAATACGCCCGCTTCTTTAGAGAGAATCATGCACCGCCATGGCTGTTTGAATTGACTCAGGCGTGGGAAAAATTGTACGCGGAACCCTTCAAAGGCGTCACGACCGATGGCATCGTGCGGGATGGGTTGTTCACAGTGCAGAATGAAGGTCTGGATATCCAAACAGTAGTGGGAGCTGCGGAGCTGCTCTTATCGAAGCTAGACAGTGAGCAGAAAACCAAAATCCAATACCCGGTAAATGCAAGAGAATGGCGGGCCTGGTCGAATCCGGAAATCTTGCTCAGGCCCTTTGGCTTGCGCTTAGAAGAAGGTCTGTGTCACTCAGATCAGCACGTCGTAGATGTACTAACCGGCCCTCGCAGTTCCCGAGCCCACCGCTGAAGCCATACTACATCTGATAGAGACGTCTCTGTCCAAAGAAGGCTACCAGAAAGCGCTAGCTGCAATGCGCATCAACCACTTCCTCGGAGAAATCGTTAGGCTCCCTCGAATCATGAACAAATTCTCGTACAATTTCCTCCTCTTCGGCTCTCCTTCCGAAAATGTTTCTTCCCCGTGGGGCTGGCTCCTCTACGGCCATCACCTTTGCCTGTCTGTCTTCTTCAGAGGACCCCAAGTGGTCATTGCTCCTACCTTCACAGGTGCGGAGCCCAACATAATCGACGCAGGCGAATGGGCAGGAACCGAGATCCTGCGCAAAGAAGGAGATCTTGGCCTGAAATTCATGCAGAGTCTCAAGCCTGAACAACAAAAACGCGCACAGACATACGCGCTACTCAAGGATCCTGCAATGAAGCAGGATGGGGATCTGACCACGGATCGCTGGAACAAGGACGACCAACGGCATGTCTGCGGAGCCTTCCGAGACAATCGTGTCGTCCCTTACGAAGGCATAACCTGCTCTTCGTCGGAGCTATCCCAGGAGCAGCAGGACCTCCTCTTGGAGATCGTGGAAGAGTTCATCATCTACCTCCCCCCACAATCTCGGGCCCTGAAATTGGCGCAAATACGAAAGCACCTCGACGAAACGTACTTCAGCTGGGTTGGCCAGTATGGCGACGACGATCCTTTCTATTACCGCATCCAGAGTCCAGTCATCATTGCAGAGTTTGACCATCATTCCGGCGTCTTCTTGTCGAATACTGAACCTGCGAAGTTCCACACGCATACGATTGTCAGAGTGCCGAATGCTGGAGATTATGGTCAAGCTATCAGGGAACCGCAACATCGGCTGTGAGGAGGTGGGTGAAGAGGGTGTCTGTGGCACTTCGGACCATAAAGGATGGTTGTTCATTTGAGTGGTTTCTTCTTACTCACCCCATGCGACATGTCACTGTATCCATGTAGTACCAGTACTGTGCTGAAGCACCCAATGATCTTTAAGCCAACACCTCTAATATACAGTATGCAGGAAATGGGCAACCGTGGTATCAAACCGACGAAAGAGAACTTAGAGCGATTCACTCTAGAGTTGCAGCGAGCAAATCCTAAGTCCAGAGCCAATCGGGGGATGACATGAAAATTGACAGATTCTTCTTTTCATATCCGTTTTACAAGTCTTGAAAAAATGGAACGCCTTGGTCGGACCGTTTCGACACTGGGTATTCGATGCTAAATGGGAACGAGGCTGACGAGCCTAAGGAAAACACGCCCTGGTTGGCCGGAAATAGTGCCGCCGATGCCTTATAATGCTAAACGCCAAAGGGGATTATCGCCCGACTGGAACGTCTCGAATAACACCGGAAATGTGCGTATATGACACAACGAAAAAGGGACGATCCTCCAAGCCCCGTGCTTGACCAGTATTCATGGAGTTGGCATTTGGATAGCTCAAAGAGCCAGAGTGCTGGCCAGACCCAGACACAATCCAAGTGAAGCCATGAGCATCGCAGTGTTCTTTCCATATGACCTTCCGGCCGACGACGTGGGCGCGGAGCCTGCAACGGCGGCAGATCGGGAAGGCTTCTGTGTTGAACGCGGCGATGAAGTACTCCTGGTATTGCTGCCATCCCCAACGAACGTAGTAAGAGGATAACCCCAAAAATCGGTGGTAGGTGGGGGTAAAGTCGTAATCTGTGCCGCCGGGACGGTGACGTCCACCATTGTGATATCCGGGTGGGCTGTCTGGATCCATAAGCATGTAGGCGACTCGGTGCGGGTCCAGTCTGCCCATCCTCCGGTGGAATCCCCACTTGCACTCTCGTAGGTGGCTAGATATAGGGCAGCATTGCCGGTATTCGTTGCGGCCAAACTAGCAAGAGGCACTGACTTCAGGCTGGGGGCACAATGCGTGAAATCTGTCTCAATGGGCATGATTCCACCCGGCTGCAGCTGCCCACCTTTGCGACAACACACAAGATTCGCGACATCTAGTGGGTACGAGGACATGTTGCGGCGGGCCATCGCCATGGACCAGATGTTGTCCGATTTATCGATGATGTCTCCATCACAGCAGAAGGTTTCGAAGTCTGACTTTTGCTGGCCCTTCGTTGAATTTGCGCACTCGTTGTATTTATATGGGGTGGAGTCGGCGCCGAAAATGGCGAACAGGCCTTGGATGCACCAATCTGGGCCATTCGCAACAGGACCAGACGGGATGGCGGTAGTAACCAAGGACATGTTGATGCCCTATGACATTACCTTATTAACGCTGATAGGGTGAGATATCCACTGGAAGTGATCGACCGGAACTGGAGATGAGGGAGGTACCAAAAGTCGAAGAGTGAGGTCGAATCTTTTTAAGGGGGGCGCAAGCATTGGAGGAGGATTCGATAGCGACGCGTTGATTGGTCGCGGGTGGCCCTGGTCCCTGTTCCGCCCCAATCTCACGTGGCAAGTAGAGTCTAACCATTTCGGGTCTCTGCTCTCTGGAGCATTCTCGACCACGCCCCGTGGTTGGGAGATTGGAATTGTTACATAGAGACAGTAGTGTCCAATACCGCCGGATTCTGTCGCATGTGGTTCGGAGGAGCGCCTGCTAAGCGGACTCGGGGAGGGAAAATAAGTCGCGTAAAAGTGAAGAAACACTTCAGCGCATGCTTCTGCCTCAGTAGATACTTATGTAGCGGCTCCGGCCCATCTTTCTGACCAGTATCTAGGATCTAATACTTACTCATCACGAGTACACAATATAAAGTCAATTAAGGTTACCTTGGTACGCGCAAGTCCGTTTCAAAGGCACATTAAAATTGTGTCCCGAGGTTGCTGTTCAAACCGCGATACAATGGTGATGCGTGATGTTATTTATGGAAATGACGTCACCAGTGACCGCGCTAAGCCCATAGCACCGTTGTTGTCTGGACTGCGTTGATGTCTAAATCTGATTCATCTCACCCCACGGCCCTATCTACAAATACCAACGGCAGCAGCGACCTCGCATCGGTGACAGCAAGATGCAGAATTCAACGACCCCGAGAGGGCCTCCAACTGGGCAAGATCCGACCGCGATGCGCACAGGCACTGGGTATATGCCGGTATGTTCCAAGACTGGTAGAATAGCCAGGCGTTGCTCGTGTATCGATGCGAAGAATGGCTAAGGTTTGGATGCACGTAGATTGAGGACTATGGGCTCATCGGAAACATGAGAACATGTGCGATGGTAGCGACTGATGGAGGCATTGATTTCATGTGCTGGTACGATAGCTTTCTTCTGAGAGGCGCCCAAACATGTGCCTGATATGAGTACATCCAGGCCTTATTTCGACTCTCCATCCGTCTTCTGTCGCATCCTAGACAAGGAAAAAGGAGGCCATTTCACCATCTGTCCGGCCCAGGGAGAACTCTGTACCACCAAGCAACATTATCTTCCCGCAAGCAATATCCTGGAAACGAGATATCTAAGGGAAGAGGGTGTCATGAACGTGGTCGACTGTATGTGGACTTTGCTTACAACCGCAAACGTATCTTGCACAACCTTGCTGAATTTGTACCAGTTTTTCCTCGACCCAACAACAAAGCTCTAGACGCCGAATGTCACGCCAATGTGCTTGCAAGCGACCATAGAGGCAATGTACCGGAACGCCCCGATTTGAAGAAGTGGTTGGTGAGAAGAGTCGAATGTTTGCGCGGCGAGGTGGATGTAAACATCGAAGTGCTCCCAGCCTTCAGTATGTCTCATCCACACCCTCTCCATTGCCACCATGAAAGGATAACTAACCGGATAAAGATTATGCACAAGATAAACACTCGACAGAGGTTTGCAAAGAAGGAGCTGTGTTTCGATCTGCGAGCTTATCTTTGCAACTTAACGCCACTATCGACTGTGGCGACGAAGAAGAAAGATCGTGCCCGATGGTTGTTTTTCAGAAAGCTTCTATGAGCTCGCCACTGGGGGACGGTATTGTCGCAAACTTCCGTTTGTATGAAGGCCAGGCGGTTTCGCTCGTTCTTCGCGATGCCGGGGAAGGCGACGCTGACCAGATTAACACCGCCTTGATTGATGAACTCCAGCTTAACACTCAGAAATATTGGAGCAGGTGGATCAGCCAAAGCAAATATAGGGGTCGCTGGGAGGAGGTCGTCACCAGGAGTTTATTTCTGCTCAAAATGCTTACATTCGAGCCCACGGGAGCCATCTGCGCCGCGCCTACTTTTTCATTGCCCGAAAATATTGGAGGTAAGACCATAGGCCACACATTTGGCACTTAGCTAATCACGTACCTAGGTACTCGCAACTGGGACTACCGTTATTCGTGGGTGAGAGACGCCTCCTTCACCATCTACATTCTCCTCCGCCTCGGGTTCAGTATCGAGGCGGAGGCGTATACGAGTTATATGTTTCAACGTGTGAAAGAAGCCAGGACAAGACATGGGGCTTTGCCCATAATGTTCACCATATGGGGTGGTACTGACATTCCGGAGATTGAGCTGTCTCATTTGGACGGTTACAGGGGCAGCCGACCGGTCAGAATCGGAAACGGCGCGGCTTTTCATACACAACTTGACATCTACGGCGAGTTGATGGATGGGATATATCTCGCCAACCGGTTTGGCAAACCTGTGACCTACGACCAGTGGCTTCTTGTTCGCGAAATTGCGGATCACGTGTGTCGCATCTGGAAGGACAAAGACATGTCCATTTGGGAGGTTCGCGGCCCAACACAGAATTTTGTCTATTCTAAGATCATGCTCTGGGTCGCCCTTGACAGGGCGCTGCGGTTGGCGGAAAAGAGGAGCTTCCCTTGTCCGAACCGTGCCGAATGGTACCGCGTTCGCGATCAGATATGTGAAGAGGTCATGGAAAAGGGGTACAATACGAAGCTGGAGTGCTTCGTCCAGAGCTATGAGTCCAACGAAGTTCTGGACTCCGCTGTACTCATCGCACCGCTGGTATTCTTTATCGCACCAACGGATCCCCGCTTCCTGAAGACGTTGGATCGCATTCTAAGACCACCGGAGAAAGGAGGCCTCACTAGCACAGGGCTTGTATACCGATACAATACGGAAAAGATCGATGATGGCGTGGGTGGCTTGGAAGGCGCCTTCAGCCTGTGCACGTTCTGGCTCGTCGAGGCCCTGACAAGAGTATGTTTCCCTGCACCCCTTTGCGTAGGTTATCGTTGTCATTTCTAATCAAACCGTAGGCCGGGGCATATGATACGAAGTATCTCAGACAAGCCCTCACAATCTTCGATAACGCGCTCAGCTTTGGTAACCACTTGCACATATTCTCGGAAGAGATTGCCCGATCCGGTGAACAGTTAGGAAATACGCCGCAGGCCTTCAGTCATCTGGCATTGATTTCTGCTGCCTTCAACCTGAACAGAACGCTGGGCAACACGGAGAGAAGGTAAAGAGGGGAGATGCAGCCACTAGCCATTTGCTTGAGATGTCCCGTAGCTCAGTCGTCGACGGGAATCTTTTCAAACGCCCATACGGTTGAGTCGCTTGAGACACGTGCAGGCTAGAGTCTGAAGTCACTGGCGACTTCCCATATGTGCGGACGTAACGCGGCCAAGGAGCCAACCCTCCTCGAGCCTGTACATCCAACGGACAAGTAGCTGCTCTAACATCAAGGAATATTGCTAGTACGCCCTTGGATACCTTGCCCTCCTCGACCATGATTCACTTATATGATGGGAACCGTGCAGTTCAAGCAGTTTTTGATTCAAGTGCTCAAGCAAAGTTGATTTTTCCTTGAGCTATCCCTGGGAACAACCCCTCCCAATCACAATCAGTTCTTCAGACTTTCGTCGCATCCACCAGCGGCCAGTTGATTCCCTTGTCCTTAGCGCCCGTATTCCCCAAGCCCGCGCACGAGTAGAATCCGACGGGGTTGTTCTGCGTAGCCCGCATGTACTGGAGATCAATGCATTCCTCTATAGAATATGTCAGTTTTCGGGGTCACAATTTGATAGAGGGGTGGCATACGCGGAGCAGACGACTTCTCAATCGCGATGCGTCCATCGGCCATGGCGAACCATTTCTGCCCGTCACTGGTGTCGTTGCAGTCTGTCAGGTAGATGCTGGCCATATCTTTCCAATTGCCTGTAGGTCATTGGTGAGTCGCGCGATGTAGTTGAGAGGAGGTGTATGCCGACGCACTCTTAGGGCCACCATCGAGGCAGAACTTGGTGTTTGCTAGCTGGATCTTGGTGCTGTTGGCCTTGATGTACCACTGCTGATCGACTTTGTTTGTGCGGGTTTGGCTGTGGGAAATGCATGGTCAGTCCCGTTTTGTTCCCGGAGGAGAGAATGGTACGCACACGACCAATGTTGTGCCATTCTTGACAGGAGCTTTCGGAACTACGACATATTTCGCATCCACCAGGGAGGTAATGTATACCGTGCGATAACCTTCCGGAGCGGTGGCCTGGCAGAGCGCAGTGGCCGCAAAAGCGAGCGCGAGAAGTGCTGAGCCGAACATATCGATGGTGCTATACCCTACTGCTGCTCAATGTTCAGATGCGAATATGCTGTTTGAACTTTTCTTGGGTGAAGGAGGCGAGCGTAGTATATACGTTGTAACCAGCGCTTAGAGTCACGGGTAGGCCTTGGTCAAATTAAGCTATACGCAAGATTAATCTGAAGCGGTCGCTAATAAATTAAGCCTTCTTCGGCCACGAGAAGCTTTCTATTTTCCCGCATTGGAGCGGCCTTTCGCGGGGCTCATCCACCATTAATACCATTAATTATATTGTAAAGAGAAGCTATGGCCCCTTCCCCACACACCGGCAGATAGGTAAAGAATACCGAATCCAGTGGGGATGTGGACCTGAATGTGACCGGGTTGTCTTTGCCTATATTAAACGCGGTCAGAACCGTTATTATAAAAGCATGAACACGAGCAGAGGAAAGAGAATCACAAAGATACATATTGAAAATTGCAATGTCGTTCCTCAGCCGGAAAGAGGGGATATTGCACGTGGCAACGACCCGGTCGTCGACGTCTTCGCTTCATAGCCAACCTAGGCGTAGTCCACCCAATGCAATGACGGGGTTCGGGCGATTTGCGATGGCTCACATGCAGGCTTCGACGTGCCGATGGGGACTCATTGCTATACACCGTATGTGATCTTGCACTCAAGGCGTAGAAACTATTGGCAAGCGAGAATTGAGAAATGACAGAACGTCTTGAAACTCTATCGTCTATCTAATGTGGTATCATCATTTGCAAGCCAAACGTAAAGACTGCAGCATTACGTGGTGCTCTATGTCGTTCAAATCCAGAACGACTCCCTCATTCATAAGCCATGACGGCTAACCTTCACCCTACCATTATCATGGTCGGAAAGGGTTACCTCGACGACACTTGCTTCGATGCTCGCTTACAATTAAGCCATCATAGCATTCTTCTGAGTCGCCAAGTCGGCTTCCTTTTCACCATATCTCGCATCGCCCAGCTGGCCAGCGGCATCTTCGTCGCCCGTAAAGCCATACTCGCGAGCCTTCTGGGCAATCTCTTCGGTAGTCAAGACTGGAAGCTCCTTGGCGGCGCGGACATAGGACATGTTCTCGAGATGGCCCTTGGCGAACACGATGTCAATCTCTTCCAGAGAGCGCTTCTTCGTTTCCGGGTACTGTGGAGGGTCAGCCTGACTTTCTCCGAGTGAGGATACATTGAACACTTACGAAGAAATAGATAACGGGGATGAATGAAGCATTCAGGCATGCAAAGAAGAGGTAAGTTCCCCACCCGATGCTGTCCAACATGACGGGAGTAATCATGACAACGGCGAAGTTAAAGATCCAGTTTGTGCAGGTCGAAACAGCATTGGCCTTCGCACGAGTCTTGATGGGGTTGACCTCTGCAGGATACAACCAGGGAAGAGGGAGCCAGGTAGCGCCGAAGAACGCGATGTAAGTGAAAAGACCAACGGCGGCACCCTTGGCGGACTGAGGAGTGTCTGGAATCAAACACGAGAAGGTGATGACCATGGAAAGGCATTGGCCGATGGAGCCGATGATAAATAGCTTCCTGCGGCCGGCACGCTCAATGATGAACCATGAGGTGGTGGCGAAAATGGAGTATACAATCATGTTGACTCCGCCGAGAATCATGGCGAGGGTATGTCCCTCTCCGATTGAATTTTGGAACAGAAGAGGAAAGTAGTAGATGACAGCATTACTGTAAAAAAAAAGTCAGTACAATTAGGCGATCTAAGAAAACCGTGAATCGACATACCATCCGCCGAGCTAAAGAGGGTGTCAGTACAATTAGGGAATCTATGGAAACCGTGGATCGACATACCTGCTGGAAAAACTGCGAGGAGGCACCAAGCATCATGCGGCGGAAGTGCTGGGTCTTGCCGCCAGTGAAAAGAGCGCTGAATGGCGTGTTACCGCCCTTGTGACCAGAGGCACGAATGCTGTCGATGATGATGTTGGCTTGGAGCCTGGTCTCCTCGTCATGTACAGAGCCGCCTCCCAGTGCGGCAATGACCTTCATTGCCTCGTCGGAACGGTCCTTGGTCAGAAGCCAGCGCGGAGACTCGGGCAGCCAGTAAGGGCCAACCAGGACGATGGCGCCGAAAACGATCTGGAAAGCGATTGGGAAACGCCAAGTGAGATCGTCTGGTCCGTATGAGCAAGCGAAGTCGACCCAGTAGGCAATGAGCGTTCCGAATGCGATGATGCCGCCTTCAATACAAATCAGCAGGCCGCGGTTCTTCGTCTTGGCACATTCTGCCTGGTATGTAGGGATGGTGCTCGTGTTGATACCGTTCCCAACACCCGTCACGGTTCTTCCGATGATAAATTGAGCCGTTTGATGGTAGCCTTTGACGGGGCTGATTTGGATGATAACACCCAGGATCATGATCAAAGCGCCTACCATCATAGCTCGACGCCGACCCAGTTTGTCGCCGATGAGGAGAATCAGGAGTGCCCCGATAAAACATCCGATCTCATAGATGGCTGTCACGAAACCTTGCCTGCACACGTGTTATCATGACGTCCAACGGTTCATCATTGTACCTGGAAGAAGGATAGTACAAACCAGGTCGAGTTCTTATAAGTCTGAGGAAAATACTCCATGAACGGGTCGGCCGAAATTATCCCAGACATGACGCCCTCTGTTGTTGTCAGCTCCATTTTTACATTGATGGCTTGCAAGAGCCCACTTACGGTCGTAGCCGAAGAGCAAAAACCCTGTGGTGGCTACGATTGAAACGGCCAAATTCAGCGGCCGCCCGGACATGCCCATGAACTTGGGATAGGTGGAAGGATCATGGATGACCTCCTGTGGACCATCTGGCCGCGTGGTGGTGGTATCGTTCAAGGCGATCTGATTCTGCTCTGTGGTCGGAGAAAGGGATGGCGACCTAGAAGACGCTTTGGACTTCTCGTAGTCGGAGCCTGACATGTTTGCAACAGGTTTGCCGCGACTGATTGGGATAGAAAGCGGATTCAGTGAACGCTGACAGTGCACGCCGAAACTTCAAGGGGTATCCAAACGCAAACAAAAAAAGGAAAGTAGCAGCTTTGATCCGTGAGGGGTGTGGAAACGGAGCGGGGAGGCACGCCTTAAGTAGATGGTTGCGTCCATGCCGAGTATGCAGCTGCTGTGGAGCAGTACAAATCTCTTTCCTGTGATTAGCAGCACACATCCCAGTTTCGGGGTACGATGTCCCAGGGTCCTCTGGGGTTGAGGCGATAGAGACGGAAAGGACGTCATCGACCGAAGTACATCCACAGGGCAGATTATTTCAGGCCTTCTCCACATGGGGGCTTGGGGAGGTGGAGAATTTCGCAGGCACCAGGAACGGCGGTTAGCGATTTCTGGTTAAGCGGCATGGGAGGGAGCGCTTCTAGTGGCAGAGAGAGGCAACTGAAGGAGGCAAGACTTGTCGGTACGCCGGAGAACGGGAGACCCCAGCGGGGTGAAGTTGGAGTATCACGTGACGGCGGAGAAGACGAAAGAGGGAAGTCCGTGGCAGCAAAGATGTGGATGAATCGGCTTTCTGCTGCACGTTGACAGATCCTTCCTGCAACGGTAGCAGCGGCCAGCAACGGGCCTGTGACGTGATGTGCAGGAATTGGACTTCTGACCCAGTCGCAGTGACCCTGCCGTGCTCACGTTCACCGTCGCGCTGGGAACAGTACCGGGGGTCGGACTCGCAACGGGAGAAGCGGCCGAAAATGAACCGGCGCTATGGCAAATGAATACTGGGTTGCAATCGAATCTCCAGCCAGTGGACGGATGCCGTCACCTTTTAGTGTTGAGAGATGGGGTAACTTGTGAGCATGGTGTTGTACATCCTGAATATCATGAGCATCGGTCAACAGCCTCGGCGAAAAAGACAGCTGATGCTGGCCAACGTTTCATCAAGCTTCCGCTCCGACGTCTCCCCAGCCCCAAGTAGCAACATCTTAGCCGCTTGAACCGTCTCCCGCGTGAGCTTCTGTGGCCAAGTCCGCGGGTAGGACGAGGGTCGGCGGGAGCTTGACGTTGGCGGCGTACTGTGCGCGGAGGAATTCGTTCAGGGTCATGATGGCAACAAGTGGCTGAACGAAGACCTTTCCCCCTTGCATGAGTTGAGGAGATGATCCGGAACTTGTCGAACTGTTGACCCATGGACTCTGGGCAGCATGGGAATATTCGATTTGCTGGAAATCCTGGTAAGAAAAAGAACTGTTGTTGGTGTTGTGGCGACGTGGGTGCCGTGGCGGCCGGGGGAAACAGGTGACGACTGCCAAGGCGCCTGTGCTGAGGCTCCGAATAGGGAAACTAGCCATCTTGGGCGCTGATAGTCTCTGATCACCACCCTGTAGTTCACATGAACTGCAAAACCACTTTTTGTGCCTCTCAATCGCTGTCTCCGTAGTCTTGTGCGGCTTCACTAGTAGAGCTGCACCTGCTTGCCGCCAACTTGCAACTACATCAGCCAAGTGTGGTACAAAAAGTTCGATGCATCACGAACACTCCGTCGCAGGTGCTGGAAAAGATATGGGAGCATTTCGTTGGAAGGTGGTTAAACACCGTGACGACCTTAGACACGTCCTTAGCTTTGAAAGGTCAACTACACAGCAGTCATGTGACCAGTCTGTCGATACCTGTCACCCGACGCCGAGTTCAGCAACCGACTCCAGCAACCGAATTATACTAAACCTAGGGTAACATGGAAGATGAACAGGAATCCCAGAAATTCCCCTCCACTTATTATAGAAGGCCAATCAGTCTAACAATCCGACCCTACCCTCCAAGTTCTGCTACCAAGGCCCTCCACCACGCATCCTACACCGTCCTACGTATAACATTCAAAAGAGCTACTCTGGTCGTCCATGTTGTAGTCCGCTAGATTGCGGTACTTCTTACTCGACGTTACCGGTCCTACAGAATACCCCTTGCAGCCCCGATCACTAATGCACCCTCTCGTCAGCAATCGTATTCACCCGACAACCAGTACAAACGTGCGATGCTTACCTGAAAATCGTGCAGGAAAGCCCATCATACGCTATAGCCGAGGAGCATGTATCGTTCCAGTCGTCCGGGAGATTGTCTATCGCGGTGGAGCAGAGAAAGTCAGTCAACGTGCAAGCGACGGGGATCAGCAGAATGAGGAGGGGGAAAAGAGCGGAGATGAGGAGTTGCTGGCTGCTGGCATGCTAGTATATTTTGCCTCCTCGATCCTCATTGGCGTGCCGGATGCCTTCACCGACAAGAAAAGCAACGACAAAACTTACAGCATCGACCAAGCCTAAGGTTGTCAAAGGTCCTGCAGTTGACAAAGTCGCGTTCTTTGCAGAACTTGAATCTAGGATCCCTCTTTTCGATCGCGGCAGCCGTTGCTGTGGTCGCGAGTAGGGCGCCGGTGACCGCGTATGCAAGCATGGACCGCATCGTGACGGATGTAACCAAGTATTAGGGTCGAAGGTAGCCTCTGTGGTTCAATGGCTGAAGGGAACTGCGGAATCTTTGTCACTGTGAAATACGCGAGGCACAAATCGTCTCACTGCCGAACGAAGAAAACTAAAGGAGGCGTGCGACCTGTCGGGGGAGTCGTGCGTGCAGCAACCTGTGGACATTTAAATCAACGACAGCTTTCTCCATTCCTCACTCGACGCCAGGCAATATTTGCTAAATCGTCCAAAGACACACATTCAGCTCAACGAACGCGGCACCGTCTTCTCTGAGTCCACTTGCAGAATTCTTCATTGGTGCCCTCGGACCCAGCAATCAAGTAGAGAATGGGGCTGTATATTGGAAGGTGACACGGAGTTATTGAGCTAGACTATGATCTAGAAAGGCCTATGTGTTCCCCTCAGCTCTTAAAGCCCCAACGGGGAGGAGACTGAATCGAAGAGGAAACGGTTGCTTGCGCAACCTGTGGGGTCGAGTAACTCTGAATATCAATGGTAGTCACACAAAAAGGAACCATAAAATTAGTGAATTTGACGACAACTTCAAGAGGGATTCTAATCCTTTGTTCCTACGAAGTCGAAATTGTCGATCCCGCCACAACCGCTCATCGTATCCCGGGGACCGTCCCGATGGAGATCCGGTCCATCCCATATTGTCCGCGGCCGCGTGGGAATTGTTGCCGAACCCCAGATCGGTGGTCTGACGGTTGAACCCCCCGACCATGAGCAGCGCCTGAAATGTGAACTATTACGGGCCCCAGTTACACAGCAGAAGAAGCGAGGGCTGACGCTGACATGCATCCACGGTAGATAAATCGTTGGCAAACATTCAAACCACTAAACTTCCCTGAATACTATGTGCTCCGAAACACTCGCCCAATCACACCTTGCGAGTTTGCAGAGAACCTCTTGCCGATTCTGGGGGTTGTGCGGTTTTGGGAGTTCTGTCAATCTATTTTCCTTCTGTACCACATGTGAGATTGTGTTGGGTGCCTTCTTTCTCCAGCTTGCGGGGGGCTTTCAGCTTGATAGCGATTTGGAGGGTGGATTAAGGGGCTCTCGGCTGAATCTGATTCACTGCAAGAGTAGTGTGCGAACTTCGCCTTTAGTAACACTCGAGTCCCGAGATGGACCACTGAAAGAGTGCAAGCTGCGCTGTTTTCAGTATTATGATCCACATCTAAACTTCTCCTCACCCAATACACCAGCACCACAATCCATCATGCAGTTGCAGGATTCCACCCTCCACACGGCCCCGTCAACCCTCCAAGCCGTCGTCATCCTTCTCATGGTGCTGAACTGCTTCGCCATCGGCCTCCGCCTCTATACACGCCACTTCCTGAGCCAGCGCCTGAAGATTGACGACTGGTTCGCCCTGACCGGCTACTCCTTCGTCCTCGCACTCTCCATCTACTTCTCCGTCGGCATTTCAGAGCGCCTGGTCGGCTACCCCGTCCCTCCAGACTTCACTGGCGAAACCTACGACCCCATCGTCACAGGCGCCCTCCGGCATTTCTACATCTCCACCGTGATCATCTTCCCCACGCTCTTCTTCACGAAGAGCACCATCGTTCTCTTCTACCGCCGCGTCCTCGTGGCCGACACGCGCAATTTCCGCGACATAAACAACATTGTCACTCTTCTCGCGCTGCTAATCGTCACCCTGTGGTCCCTTGTTTTCGGCTTCACGTGGGCCTTTGCCTGTAATCCCGTTCGCGCGTTCTGGAGCTGGCCGTATGGCTCCAACGAGGGCCCGTGCTTGGATACGTGGATGCTGAACGAGGGCATCAGTATCTCCGACTGCGTGCTCGATGTCGCCATCTTTTTGATCCCTGTCCCGCTGGTGTGGAAGCTGCATTTGCCGGCCATGCGGAAGGTTGCGGTGTTGACGGTGTTCTTCTTGGGAGTCATGTATGCTGCCGCGTGCCATTGATTGTGATTACGCAGACTGACTTTGAGAAGTGCAGTCGCGGCTTCGATTTTGCGCTTGACAGTCGTCCTCTGGGCAATGTCTTCCGAAGGAGCCGCCACAGCAGACGGTCTACGTACGTCCACGCTGATGAACCCCAACCACTTCCTACAGCGCATACTAACGCACTTCAGTGGTCAACACGACCGTTCTCTTTTGGTCCATCATCGAGTGTCACCTCTGCCTCCTCGCAGCATGTCTACCCACCCTCCGCGGCCTGGTCAAAACCCGTCTCGCTGGCCGACTCATCCAGGGCTACCGCTCGCGAACCTGGTTCACCTCTCGCTCGCGGTCCACAAAGTCAGGGCAGAGCAAGTCTGGAGGAAGCGATCATGGTGATGGTTTACCGCTTACCAATCTGGACCAGGCCTCGCCCGTCAGTGAGTATACAAACGATAAGAAGTATCCACATGACGTGACTCTGGTAACCTTGGATTCGGTGGCAACCAATGAGGATGAAGCAGCGTACGCTCGAATGAGATGATGGCGTTTACTCTGTTGCACATCGAGGAATACGGGACCTTGGCTGTATGCTGCGCGCGATTAGTGTGACACTTTAGCCTTTCTACTAAGCTCTTCATAGTAGACTTCGTTTCAATGGGAGGACATAAGTCGAGACCACCTTGGTTTGAACACCTGCACTCTCGTGACGTTCGTAGGATGGAGAACGTGGATTCTTTTCTAGTCAAAGACGCTTTCGCGACTCCATTTCCCTCTCCTACGGACCTCTTTGCCGTAGAAGAAGAACAAGAATGGAACGGGGATAAGCAAGGCGGCAAAACCACCAGTGATGCAAGAGGCAGGTCCCACTCCAATGCTGCGATACATGGGCCTGACAATCAGTGGAAACGCCGCGCCGAAGCAGGATCGGAGGAAGGTGTTGGCACCAACGGCAGACGCAGCAAACTGCGTAAAGGTATCGACCAGATAGTTCAATGCTGCCTGGAAGATCATGAAGAAGCCAGTGCCCGTCATTACCAGTCCGATGCAAGGAGCTATCCAATGATATCGTGGCTCTGCTGTCCAGCCCGTAAGGAACTGTCCTGCAGAGAAGACGCATCCGCCAACCATCATGGGAGGAAGTCGACGCTCCGGGACGGGGTGCTTGCCTGCAGCATGATATGCCTTGTTATACAAGAGCTGGTTGTATGTGTTGGCGGATGCTCCAAAAAGACACCCAATAAGAATACAGATAAACGGGAGTGTGGCTGGAAGAGGCTTCCAGTGGCGCACTTCTTGGAAGATGTAGGGGATGCTCCCGAGCTGCATATAGAGTATGCCGTAGCAGAATGAAGCATAAAGGGCAATCAGGAAACCTATTGGCGTAGCGAGGATTTGGAAAGGGCGAACGAGGAACTTCTGCGCCATGTACTTCAGGGTAACATCCCACTCTTCGAATTTCGCATGCAGCGCCCAATTATCGGTCTGGAGACGGAGCCGGCGTGCCTTTGCAACCAATAGTACTGGTGGATAGGTCTCGTCAATATAGATGAGGCCTACTATGATGACGAAGGACTGGAGAATGCCGGTAAGGTATTCCGCCCATCTCCAGCCCAAATACGGCTGCACCACGACAGCTGCCGAAACGATGGGACCTGGCGACCATCTTAGCATATATTAACAGCAAGACAGAAGCTAGATACCTATTGCAGGGCCTCCGACAACAGCCAGTGCATAGCCTGCAATACCAGTCGCTCTCGAAGCTGGCGAGTACAGATCACCAAGGACACCTCCAGTGTTTGTCACTGGTGCGCTGGCAAAGAACGCGCCAAAGAACCTCGTCAGCATCAGTGTCTGAAAGTCCTTCGCCGTCGCACTACCGAAACTGAACGCTATGGACACGATCATGGGCACCAAGACGGCCAATCTTCTACCGTAGACTTCCGACAGGGGTGCCCACAGCAGTGGACCGACGCCAAAGCCCATCAGATAGAGTGAAGTCCCCAGGACAGAAACCTCGCGGCTCACGTGGAATTCTTCCGCAACCTGCACCGTCCCAGGTGAGTACGCAGCTGACGCCCAAGTTGCCGACATGGTGATGAGGCCGTAGAGTAATGTCGTCACTACCTTCTTCTTCAGGGTCCATTTCTTGGGGCGGTAGGGGTCATCCGGGCCATCGAAGTCTACAATATAGTCTTGACTAGTCTTCTCGTGCTCCAAGGGATGTGAAAACGGTGGGACAGGGTTTCGACCGCGGATGCGTGCGACCTGCTGAGATTGCCAAGTCGTAGTTCGTTCCAGTCCCGATGTCAATCCGGGTGCCATGGCTCGCTCCCCCTCGCGAGACGTAGGGCTCCGACATCGCGAAAGGCGCATCTCAACAATGGACGGTCGGTGGCCATCATTTTCATGGTCTTCAGCGGCATCATACTCGGAAACACTGGCAGTAGTCGTAGTGGAAGAGTAGGATTGTCTTCTTTGTCCGGCCTCCAGATCCGCAGTGAAGGAAGCAGGCTGCACTCTTGACGGGTCCTCTGCTGGTTGGGTGTTCCGACCATGGTTGTGGCTCAAATTGGGAGGTGGTTTCTCTGTGTCCCCGTTCATGACTGCATGTGGTTTCTAGTCCATATAGAAGGAAGGGTTGGCAACGATTGAATTGATGAAATTTGCGACAACAATTGAAGCGAGTATGACAGTTGGGCGAAAGATGCGTGATGCTGGGGTCATTGAGGGCTGTTATGACTGTTGCGAACTGAGGTGTGTGGTGTGGTGTGACGTAGGAATAGACGAGCGCTACCACTAATTAGCGCTACTGGGGTGTGGTCTACTCGTGCCGCATTGCCGATGGAATGGAGATAGTCAGAAGTCTAGACAGTTTAGTAAGCCGACTGTGGCACCATCACTGGTGACTGGTCAACCTGAGAACTGTTCGCGATCAACTCTGACCACCCTAAGCTGGGCACATTTGGAGGATAACCCTGAGGTGACCCGCACGATGTCACGGCCGCTACTTTTGGTGAAATTTTTGTCATAAGCTTTTTCATGTGTTTGCTGGTTGAATTCGTTCCAATTGTTTACCCTTATATGGTAGAAGTGAAGCTTACGACGTCCCTCTCGGAGTCGGTTGGAATTGGCCCCCTCATTATACCGACCTAAATGGAGGATCTTGTATGCCTATATAAACTCATCAGCACCCCTTTCCCATTCCCGGAAAATATTCAATGGGAAGCCATCGGCCAAGCGCTGATAACCTTTCACTCCGGGATGCAGATAATCGCCGCTGTCAAAATCGCTCTTCAACTGGCTTGGTATCTGCGGATCTCTGAGCATAGCATCAAAATCGACGACCGCATCGAATACACCACTTTTGCGGATCCAGTCATTGATCCGGGTCCTTGTCCTTTCGCGTTCAGGATGGGAATACGGCTGTCCAGTGAAGTTGGCGGGAGCAGAAAACGGAGTGATGGTGGCCGCAAAAACAGGAATACCGAAAGCATGGATGCGAGTCACCATCTGCTGATAAGCCTGAGTGAGACTCTCGTAGATGGCGTTCTGAGCGGCTGGGGTGGTGTCGGCCGTACCGATGTCGTTTACCCCTTCGAAGATCATGGCATATTTGACTCCGGGATGGGCGAGGACATCGCGATCGATCCTTCCCAGAGCATTGGGACCTAGGCCGTCATTCAATATCCTGTTACCGCCAGCTGCAAGGTTAGCGATGGAGATGTGACGAGTAGAAGGCGACTTTTGTAGGCGTTCATGGAGAAGGTCCGGCCAGCGATTGTTCTTATTCGTTTCTGACCCGCGCCCGTCCGTGATGCTGTCTCCGACAACCACGAGACTCCCATATGTGGGAGGTACCCAGGCGTCAATACTAGAAAGAAAATACCAGTGTGCTGCGCTTTGGGTTGATGGGTTGGTCACGGTAAGCGAAGCGGAATCGACCGCATTGCCAAACTGCCACCAACTGGTAGTGCGACTTCCAGGATGGCTTGTTATTGAATTTGTGGTCTGGCCGTCTTTCAAGTAGATGGATACGGACACCAGCGTCCTCGGCTTGATCGCAAAGTTCAGGGGATCAGACACAGCGAAGGCGCCATTCGGGATGGAGATGGAGTCACTTCCTGAGAAGGTGACCTTGTGCAGCGTCTCGGGTTGTATCTGGTGGATGCCAGCGGTGTCGTTCGCGGCAAGTGCTACGGTGACCGCCGTGATGGGGAGGTTGGTGAGGCCAAAGGCGTTGGATATCTTTAGCCGGATCTGTGAAGCACCCACGGAAAGCCGCAAGGTTTGGCGGATGGTGGAGTTGACGAAGACAGCGCCGGTTTGGTTCTGCTTATGCAATTAGAGTGCGTCCATCTGATGCAGCGCGAGCCGGATCCATGGATCTATCACATCTGCTGGATATGGGGGCATACAAATGGAGCCGGAGGTAGATTGGCAGGCTCTGTCAACTGGGGCATCGAAGCCCATGTGTCCACCCAACGTCCATTGTGCGGATTCGGCTCGATTTGGCGTTTGGCGATTGCCTGTGCGTGGAGAGTGGAGGGTGGAGAGGAGAGGACGGGGGTGGAGGAGGCGGCGGTGAGGAGGAGCACGAGCTGGACGAAGGAAAACATGGTGACGTCAGGCAGCTAACAAAAGAGAGCAGCTGGACCGCTGGACGGGCAGGAAGGGCGCCATCCTTTATATTCTTTATATTGTAACTTACAGTACATACCTACCTCGGTATGCATGTTCGTCGCAGACCGAACCGTTGAGAACCACAAGAGGCCTGAGGGGAAGGGAAAAATAGATTATTGCACGCAGGAGACGCGGGTAGGATGCTCAGAGACGTGCCACGGTTTGGTGCGTGGTTCCTGACGGCGACGGGGATGTGTTAATTGGCGGATAAATGGCACTCGGAAAGGCGGTCCTGGCTGGTGGGTTGGCCTCCGTCTCCCGCGGACCAGGGAATCATGGGTGCTGGGTCTATCTCCCCGTCGTTGAATCGTTCAAAAAAGGATACAATGTATAGCCACCGGGACGGGGCTGCATCAACGCGTGGCATCACGGCAAAGGGGGGAAGCATGCGGGTGAGAACCGCGTCCATTCCTGGACGGACACCAAGCGTGTGATCCGTATGCATGCCCTAGAGGCATTTTAGACAATCGCCCAGCCATACCGAAAAAGAAGACCCAGTGCACACCTATAACGCCTTTCCCTTAACCCCGCTCTATAAATGCAGGCGCACATTCAGAGAAGTGAATCCTTCCAAGCAGACGTTTGCGCTGCTCTTTGTCGCGAAGTGATCAGAGAGCCGGTCCCGACCGAAAGCGCAACCGAGATATCAAGCCTTACTGGCTGTGGCCTCATCCGCACGATCTGGTGCAAGCCACCTGGACATGGCAGGTTGCATCAAGTCCATTGCTGCGACCTGGAGCCAAATTCGACCTTGGTATGGCCCCGACCGGCTGATAGCTCTCCGCACCGTGTTCAACTAGCCTGCGAACGGCCGTTGTCCTCGTGTAAAACAGTCGTGCACCACAGAATATTCCCTTAGAAGTCGTCGTCATCAGCCTTCTTCCTCCTCTTGCCGGGCCCCTTGCGCTTCTTGCCATCCATGTCCATGGCATCGGCCGACTTGTCGGAGGGAGCAGGTGCGTCTGCAACCTTTGCGACAATCTCGGAAAGGAAGTCGAATTGTTCATTGGTGGTGACGACTTGCTTGAGGTGGAGCGGGGCGACACGTTTCGAGTTGCGCGACCTGGCCTCGGCAGCGGCTTTGGTGACGAGGGAGATCATGAACAACTCCAGGGCTTTGGCTGCGGCGAACATGTTAGCCAATCGAGGAAAACAACAAAGGAGTGAAGGGTGAGGGGGGCAACCACGTACAAACGACTACTGGGGTGACTTGTGCTACCTTGCCAACATCGTCGTCGGCCTGCATGATGCGTTTTATTCTGGCGACGGGGAAATGGTTCTTGATGACAATCTCCTTGGGGGCGCCAGAGGCGAGGGTCGAGGAAGCCAGGCCGGCAGCACCATTGTTGGCATCGGGTCGCTTGCCAATGGCGGTCTCTGATGGCTCTGGGAGGTAGTCCGGGTCTTGCCTTGTGTCCTCCCGCTTGACGGCGCGTGGCATGGTGAAGGGGTTGTGGACGGTGGGACTCGAAGAGGGGGGAGAATAGGGCGAGGTGTGGGAAATGGAGGGCCGGTAGCCCTGGTGCTGGGGGTGGACGTAGTCGTGGGAACGGTCGGAGGAGTGGTATGCGGAGAGGTCGGGGGATTGAGGAGCCCAGGTTGCGTCGGCCTCATCCATTCCGAAAGGTGAGGACGGGAAAGGCGTACACAAAAGGATATGAGATCTGGGCTCTGGGGGGGCTAGCTGAAAGGGGATGCCTAAGCGACGCAGCGGTGTGCCCTGGGTGCCCTGGTGGACGGGTTGGGTGATGCACTGATGCGCGTTTGCTGTGACCTGTCTGGGTGTGCAGGTTGGTGTGGGGGGGTGGCACTTGTTGTGCAGCAAACACCAGCAAACACGGGCGGTGGGACGCGGCAGAATAAAAAAAAAAGAGAGAGAGGGCTGGAGGGAGAGAGCTAAAAAGGGTTGGCTGGGCTGGGCTGGGTGATGACGGGGACCAGGCGATGGCGCGTTTGGCGGGGGGGACAAACTGCTCCAAATAAATATTCAAAGAGGGCCCGGCGCGTCATCAATAATTGTCCGCATTGTCCGGCACGTGATGAGGCCGGCGCTTACCATACCTAGGCAAAGCCTTGCACCGCCACAAACCCCATTGTTAGATCCTTTCCCCTTCCGTTCCCCCTTCTTCACCTTCACACACACGCACTCCCCTCTTCCAGGGTCTTCACCTTCACCTCCACCTCCACCTTCATTTCAGTGTCGGTGGCACTGAAGGTGAATCTATGGATCGAGGGATGGTGTGCAGCGTTGGGTGATGACACTCAGAGCCCCGAGACCATGCGCGCCTTGTGCTGTCTCTGCCTGCTGTTGCGTCGCGTCTTCTCCGGTGACAAAGCCCGCCCTCCCAGCTCGAGCGGCTGTGGTGTGGTTCTGTCACTGGCAATATCGCGTGCTCCTCAACACGCATGCATTGCACTCCAGACAGCCGGGCCTGTCGCTGAGGGTTGAATTACTTGATCTAATCTGACAACGCCTGCACCGCTTGTGTGGTATCTATCCTCGGAAAAAACATGTCTATAGTTACAAGTATAAGGACAACAGCATCTAAAATCAACAGGGTTCAAGTCCGTCCCTCGCCCTAGATGTCTCTTACAATACTGCCATCATCCTTCTTCCCGGCTCCTGTCGAACCCTCTTCCGCATATGTCTCCGCGAGGCCTGCTTTGGGATCCTCATCCGGTAGACCACGCGTTCGCCGCACATCGAGCACGGCTTCGCGCACCCTTCGTGTGCATTCCTTGCGCAGCTCCTCAGCTTCTTCCGAGTACTTCAATGCCTCGCTCACCACCCCCAACGGCATCGGCCCACTCATCTCCTCTTCCTTCTCCCGCATTCGTCTCCACCGCTCCCGCAAATCCCCAAACGCCTTGTCACCATCCAGCTTCTTGCCAAACGTCACGCTCACCTCCTTGCCCGGCCGCGGTAGGAATCGCGGGAACGTCCGTGACTCGTGCATTACCTGGTCCGGTCCCTCCAGCCAGATGGGAACCACGTCCGGGCACGGCTCGCTCTCGAGAATGAGCCGCGATATCCCCCACTTGAAGTACCGCATGATCTTCGCGTCGTGCTGGTGTATCCGTCCCTCGGGGAAGATGTGTACCCATGCATGACGTCGATTAAGGTACGCCGACGGCGCCGGGAACACATCATGACCATTTGTCGAGAAAGTAAGGTGGCCCGACGTGAAGGGATCGGAGAGGTCTGGGCTTCGGAGCGACTTGCTGGGTTTCTCGGGTTGATCGTGAACGTCGATGAAGGGACCGCGCGAGAGGAGGCGGATCGCCTGTGTCACCGTAGGCTGAAAAAGGCCACCGTACTGTGAGTATAGGCTGCGGTGCGTCGGAAGAAGCTGGCCCAGCGTGAAGAAGGTGGAAAGTCCTCTGACCGCCCGTCAATCCATAGTCCCATGCCGCCACTCTTTGCAGAACTCACTTGTTCGTAAAACATAAGTCATAGCTCGCGAGCCCCCAGCGCATATTATCGGGGTTGAACAGGTATCGCAGAGGCAAAACTCCCCACATGAGAGGATCGTCTAAGCTGCAAAGCCTCGCGTGTAAGCAGGAGTTCTCGTGTCGATGCGTGGTTCCGGGGCGCGTACATACACGGAAATATGATTCGACACTATCCACGCCGTTAGAATACCACTCTGGAGAAAAAAGAGATGGAACGGAGCGCATACCAGTAATTAACCCTCGCTGACGCCCCTCAGCGTCCTCGCGCTCATCCAACACTTGCAAAAACTCGTCCAATCCATGTACCTCCGTCTTGCTGAGAAAGTACAAAAAAGACCGGCAAAGAACGCCGACGGTCCCCATCGTAAACGCGGACGCTGTCCGCCATGGCGCTGAGGGCTGGTTCGAAGTCATGGCTCTGCGACCCGCGTGGGCCGACGGCTGCTCTTCAGGCATGGAGAAGCAGGATAATCAAAGAGTGGAGGGCGTCACAGCCGCGCTGCCAGCGCCTGCGATGGAAGTTGAGTGTACAAGAAACTTATTTAGCCTTGGATTGCCACCATGGATTTGCGGACCTCGGGAGCGCCACACCAACTCTAGCCACATGTGGTTATTACCACCTCCATCCTCCGACGTCAAAACATCCACCAAACGCCGCACGTGCTCCGCTCGACGTGCGAGCTCTATAACCAGTCTAGGCTCCTTCACTGCACGACAACTGCGAGCGCCGATTGGGCCAACAGCTCTACGAACGGTCCGTCATGGCGCACAGCAAGCGCAACACTTCTCGCGCCGTCTTCACCTCCTACGAGCGTGAAGCCCTCAAATCCTCCTGGGGCTCCCAGTCCACCCGCCTCACCCGAGACTCCTTTCTCCCCTTCGGATCCTGCCAATTATGTCTTCTGCCCGCCGTCGACCCGGTATGCTGCCCGCACGGCGACCTGTTCTGTCGAGAATGCGCAATGACGAATCTGCTCGCGCAGCGCAAGGAAATCAAGCGGCTTGAGAAGGTTGCGGAGCGGTTGAGGGAGGAAGAGGAGGAAAACAAACTGAGAGAGGACGAAGAGGCAAGGCAAAGAGCTGTCGAAGAGTTCGAGGCCGTCCAGATGGGCCTGGAGGTCAAGATCGGCGCTGGCTCCAGGGTGGTTGGTCGAGAGGGCGGCAAAGTCGTGGTAGAAAAAGAGGTCAAAGGCGGAGAAGGCCACGGCAGAGGCACCAAGCGGAAGTTCGAAATCGACGAGGACGAATTGATGCGCATCGCGCAAGAGGAACGCAGTCGCGCAAAGCTGGCCATTGACGCGGAGAAGAAGGCAGCAAAGGGTCATCTCCCCAGCTTCTGGGTGCCAACGGAAACGCCCGACTCGAATCACAAGGCCATCGACAAGGTCAAGCAATCTCCAACTTGTCCGTCCAGCGATCCTGAAAACCCGCATCCGCTGTCCCTCAAAAGCTTGACCAGCGTCCACTTCACAGAAGAGAAGTCCTCAGAAACGGGCAAGGCTGTGCGCACATGCCCGAGTTGCCGGAAGTCGCTCACGAATGCTACGAAGGGTGTTTTGGCAATCCCATGCGGTCATGTGCTGTGCAAACCGTGTGTTGAGAAGTTTCTCAAGCCAGAGCATCGGCACCATAGGGACGCACATGACGAAGGGCCTGAGCCCGAGACGATCCACTGCTACGTGTGTGATGCAGACCTCGGCCCAGTTGCTGAAGACAAGGAGAAGGAGGCAAAGAAGAATAAAAAGGAGAAAGATAAAGCCCCCAAACCGGGCCTGGTCGACATCAGAACAGAGGGTACTGGATTCGCTGGTGGTGGGAAGAACGTGGTCAAGAGGGAGGGAGTCGCATTCCAGGTTTGAAACTAGCAATGATACCCACCCAATACATGCATTTCACGACTTAACCTGCCGAGAGCTACCCACAAGCCTTAGCTCATACCCAAAGTGAACGTTTCCCCCCCATGTACCTCTCGATCTTGAATCCGACCCGAACCTGCAAGGAACCAAGTCTGAACATCATCAGGGTGAGATTCTGGGTCAGGGACTCGAGTGAATGCAGCCACTTTCTCAATCCACGCATTATGCCGTGCCTGTCTCTCTGGGTCCGTCCAGGCTACATGTACTATCAACCCTCGGGGCAACATATATTGCGCTTTTCGGGGCTTTGTTGCGCGAGATTTCACGTCGTCGATACGCCGCAGCGGGTTCTTTTCCTCGTCCCAAAGCTTATCTAGCTGTCCCCAGGCGTCTTCAAGGGTATTCGTGACGGCGTGGACCAGCGGTGTTGTCCGTTCTTCTATGGGTGGGTAGGGACCTTGCTGATACATCACTACGTAGGCATCGTGTTCTTCAACGTGCATATTACTCTCGGAGATCATTGGACTAGAGTCCCTGTTTTCGCGGCCTGGATGTGGTGGAGCTGGGGAGAAGTGCTCCTCGTCGGGTTCGGATACCCAATCTGAATTATCGATTTCCGTGCTTCCTGACGCCTATGCTAGTTGAGGAAGACTGGAGCTGCCATGACGATCCTCGGAGGGTGCACTCATTGTGGGACGTCTGCGGTTGGGCCTTACTTCTTCGGACTTCCGCTGGCAGAAGAGATTCCTAAGAGTGTATCAGCCCTGCTAGATACGAACTGGAGTTGACGAGAGGCGAAGCTATATCGAGCGATAGGTTACAGGATGCTGAAGGGAGAGCCCCAAATTGAGGAACTGTAGCGGGGAGAGCACTCTGGAATCCCTTGGTCAACTCAATACCCCGTGGCATGGCCATCGCGATTGCAAATCAATGCATGACCTCTGCGGAATCGATCGCAAGAGCAAAGTAGCCCTATCATGTGCCGGCATGAGACAGTGACGTTCATGATGGAGACTCTCTGCTTGATCAATTTCCACACTCGATTCTCCAAACCGAAACACTGAACAAGCCTTGTGAAGTCCGCATCAGCATTCACCTGATGCTAAGATGCATGATCAAAAAGTCAGGATTCTATACATGGTCTGGGAACTAAGATCACCATTCGTGATTTGTCAGTAATTGGATGTCGGATCCGACGAACTTATGCAGATGTATTTGGCAGCCTGCATCAAAGCTGGTGCGCTATTGTCCAACTTTTGAGTTAGGGTTCTGATTGCAACTGACACGTACGACCCGTAGTCCCTTAGCCATATATGTCTCTTGGTCTAGACTCTAAACAATGCCTCGTACACGAAAATCAGGGGTATCATGAAAGAGAAATGCAATATGGCCACCAAAGTGCTTTGAGGGGCTATACATAAAGTATCCAAGAATGAAAAGGATCAAGAGATGACGCCAGCCTCTAAGACACGGTCCGTCACAGGAGAAAGCGGACGGAATGGTTCCAGGTCCCCTAGCCATACCAGCCCCCAGCCGTAACCGTTGTTTCCTCTGGGAGGCGATGAGGAATCAGGGGCTCTTTGATGTCGAAAGCAGTGATGAACTTCTTCCACGTAGGCCAATCGAGACTGAAAACGGCTTGGTGCTTTTGGACGTTGTGTTCGCGCTGCTCTGCGATAGTGTGTGGATTGGCCGGCACTGGCATGGTTAGCATGGGCCGGTAAGTTAGGGGTAATGGCTTCTTACTTAGTAGAGGCAACCCCTGATCATCTTCTACCACTTTCGCTGCGCCTTCTTTGATCAAAAAACTGACGTAGAACAGGTTTTCGACTGTCTGACCAAATGAGTGCGGGTTGACGACAAAATCGAAGAGTGACACAGCCGCCTCTTCACTGGGGGTCGGCCATATACGGTGGCGCCGGGATGCAGCTTCGATATCTTCCTCATCTGGCTCGCCATCTATTTCATTCAACTCTGCAATCATCTTCTCAGACTGCTCGTCTATGTGGTCTGTTAAGCGCTTCTGGATACCCTTGACAAGATGGGTGAGATTGGAGTTCTCGGATTGCTTGATATCGGCCTGGGTTAGCTCCTGCGGCCTGGTAGCAGGCCCGACAGGTTGGCGTTGTAACCTGGTACGACGGCTTTGAGTAGTTCGCACGCGTTTTTGAACGGACAGGGGCCCGAGAAGGAAACTTGATGCCGGCGGCCGTTTGTTGAAAGGGAAGCACGCTTCCCGGCCAAGCAACGCCCAGTCAAGAGCTTCGCCGTCATCATCGTCCTCATCCTCATCCTCGTTCTCCCCGTTGGCTGTGCGGCGGCGATGGCGACCCTGCGTAGAAGTGGGCGCAGAGGGGTCCCCACCTGACTTCATGAAGTGAATGCATCTTGTCACGAATTGGTCCACGTCGATGCCTACACTAGTATTTCCGTGCAACGTATTTTTCAGCTTCTTGCTGGCCAGGTCGCTGGCGTAGACCATGACGCGGGAGTCGAGAGCGGCATCCGCAGTCTGTTTGACTTTGCCCATGTAGTAGTTCTGTTTCTTGATGTGGGCTATTAGCCCGTCATTACCCGGCTTGATCAACTCATCGCGATTGTCTGAAAAAAATGTCAGTCATCACCAGGGGGATTCGTGCCAAGGCCAACGACGCACCTTCGATCTCTCTCTGGTTATTGCGCATGTTGGCGCGAAGCTCGCGCCGAACCTCCGGATCTTGATTTGGGTCGTAGAATTTTGTGTCATCATCTTCCTCATCTTCCTCCTCCTCGGAGCCATCCGGACCATCATCATCCTGTCCCAGACTAGCGTCCTCGTACATTTGCGGCGAGTCTGCAATACTATACTCGTCGGTTCGGCGACGCTTGCTACGATGTGAAGAAGCAATCGCGGGAGTTTGCAAGCGGTCAGTTGAGGGAGGCGCCATTCGACGTTTGGTGTTCGCAGCAGCGCGGGGAGTATCCTCTTGCGATCTGGGCTCCTGGTTCTCTTTGTCCGAGCTGCCCGACCGCGAGGGACTCACGACGGAGTAGGAGGAATCACGGGCGCTTGTGGATGCTATGTGTCGGGAAATGGACGGATCGCGATAGAGAGAGTCGACCGTGGAGGAGCGGTTGGCAGCGGGAAGCTGGGGAGTAGCGGAGAGATGTGTGTTGAGACGCGCCATCGTGTCTCTGTTTGTTGGGAGGTTTGATTGTACTTCCCCGTTTGCATCGGTTGACGCGCGGAGAGACAACAAACAGACACACACGGACGAGATGGGATGAAAAGACGTGGATGCCGGTTGTTCTGGTGAAGTGAAGCCCTGGAGGTGAAGAAACACGGACGCGTGCGGCGCGGTCGCGCTTTCGTCACGGGGCGCGCGTGGGGTGTGAGGAGCCGCTAGTACTATTGCAGTAAGATGTGGGGGACAACAGTCTCGCTTGGACATGGGTTGACCGCCCGATCGCCATTTGGTTATCACTATGTCCTGTCCCTCAATCATATGCATCCCTTCAGCTCCACCACAGCTCCAGCTCCAGCTGCCTCCATCATTAATCTGCTAAGCTGCTGCCACACAGATGGCCAGCGTTAGCAGATCACAGCCGTCGTGCCCGAAATGGAAGCCTTCTCCTTTGCGACCTCTACCGCCCTAACCCAGCTCCCAGTCCATGTCCGCATGTATGGTGCTCGAGGTTCCCCAGAAGGTATCCGTCAAATGGCTAAGATGACGACAGAGACCGTCTCGAAGGGAACCAAAAGGCAATCCCGTACTCTATCCTCCTCAAACAGCCAGATCTAAGACATCGCCTATCCAATATAAAGTCTGTTTCACACCTTCACAGCCCGCCGCTCATACTGACAACTTAGTCCGCATTCTGAGCTCTACGTGACTGCCCAAATATGGGCCGACAGCAAGCCCCTGACTGTGGCGGTCCAGACTCCCTATAAAACCTTCAAGAACACTCGGACATGGAATGAGTGGCTCTCCCTTCCTGTCACGTATGCCAACCTCCCGTCCTCAGCTCAACTCGCCATCACCGTCTGGGACCTCTCCCCCGCAGAGGACACGGAGTCAAACCTGCATGCCGTTCCATTTGGGGGTACAACCATTGCGCTCTTCGAGAAGGACAACACCTTGCAGAAAGGAAGGCAGCGATGCCGCTTACACCGCTTCAAGGCCGCTGACGGCCTCTCGTCAACTACCACGCCTTGGATAATACCGCCAGCTAGGAGGAGTCGGAATGACACTGTAAAGGAGGATGTGATCGACGAGCAGATCGCCGAGATGCAACGGCTAGAGGAGCTTCTCAAAAAGCAGGAGATGGGCGAAATCCCCGAGAACCGTTGGTTGGATGGCCTGCTGTTCAAGAAAATGATGAAGATACGGAGCGATGCATTGAATGCCGAAGCTGCTGCAAATGCGCGGCAGAACAAAGCTCAGTCAGGCGGTGAAGTTCAAGAAGAGGAGCTCTTCTATCTCGATGTTGAGTTCCCCCGCTTCGATCATGCCGTCGTCTTCACAGACGTCGAGTACCCCCCACCACCAATCTCAAGCTTCAAGATTTCCTCCGATTCAGAGATTCGGCTAAGGCCCCCACCGGAAGTGTCATTTGGCCCAGGTATCAACATCGACGCTGATGGTTATGGAGACGTCCATGCTGGTCGCTTGATCCGCATATATGACCCTGAGACTGGCCGTTCAGACAATCCGGCCGAAAGCAAGCACCGCAGGCTGATGCGTAGCCAGCAGACGGACGCCCTTGACCGTGATCGGAAACCTGACGTTGACACCCGCGACAAGATCAACAAGATCCTCACATATGGCCCTCTGCATGGCCTCAATGCTGATGAGCGTGATATTATTTGGAAGTTCAGATACTATCTCCTCAGAGACAAGAGAGCCCTGACCAAGTTCGTCAAGTCTGTGGCCTGGAATGATCCCATGGAGGTACGGCAGGCTGCCCCTCTGCTTGAAAGATGGGCGGAAGTGGAGATTGATGATGCGCTCGAATTGCTGGGCCGGGACTTCAACCATCCCATCGTCCGCGGCTATGCTGTGGAGCGCTTGAAGAAAGCCGAAGATGATGAGCTCTTGCTCTACCTCCTACAACTCGTTCAAGCTTTGAAGTATGAAGCTGCTGGGGAAGGTGATGACTCCTCGCTCGCTCGTTTCTTGATCAGCCGCGCAAGCAATAGCTTCCTTCTGGGCAATTACTTCCACTGGTACATGATGGTTGAAATAAGCGATACAAGCAGTGACCAAGCTCCTGAGCACCGCGACCTCTTCGCGAAAGTAGAGTACGACTTCATGATAGAGCTTGAGAAGACTCCTGTAGGGAAGGAAACCCGGAACACGCTCAAGAGGCAAGGCGAACTAGTCACCATACTAGCCAAGATGTCGAAGGACGTTCGCTTTGACCGTGGAAACCGTCCGCAAAAGATCGCTCGCCTTAAGAAGCTGCTTTCGGATCCCAAGAACGAGCTCACCAGCTTCGAGGCCTTGCCCCTTCCGCTGGATCCGTCGGTCATAGTGGTAGGCATTCACCCGGATGATTGCAACGTGTTGAAGTCGTCACTGTTCCCCATGATCATCAACTTCAAGACCTCCAACAACACAAAGTACCCTATCATCTTTAAAACTGGTGATGACCTCCGACAAGATCAGTTGGTTATCCAGATCATCACCTTGATGGATCGACTTTTACGGAAAGAGAACCTCGATCTCAAGCTGACCCCATATCGCATTCTCGCCACATCCACGTCGGCCGGCGCATTTCAATTTATTCCAAGCATGTCCCTAGCCGCAGCTATTGCCAAACACAAAGGCTCTTTACTCGCGTATTTACAGGCCAACAATCCAGATGACAGTGCGCCACTTGGTGTCCGCAAAGAAGCCATGGATACGTACATCAAGTCATGTGCGGGCTACTGCGTCATTACCTATCTCCTTGGGGTTGGCGACCGACATCTGGACAATCTGCTCATCTCGCCATCCGGCCATTTCTTCCACGTCGACTTTGGCTATATCTTAGGGCGAGATCCTAAGCCGTTCGCCCCGCCCATCAAGCTATCTCGAGAGATGATCGACGGAATGGGAGGCGCGCAGCATCCCAATTATGCGCAGTTCAAGGAGTATGCATTCACGGCGTTTACAACTCTCCGGAAGAGCAGCTCGCTGTTGCTGAATCTGTTTGCCCTAATGCAGGAGGCCAATATCCCGGATATCATGATTGAGCGGGAGGGCAGTGTCAGAAAGGTGCAGGAGAGAATGTGGTTGGATAAGACGGAGGAAGTCGCAGTCCGGGATTTCGGTGCTCTGGTAGAAGAGAGCGTACAGAGCTACACGGCGGTGGTCATCGACCGGGTGCACGACTTTATGCAGTTTTTGAAGAAGTGAGCAAGTTCTGGGGAAGGCTTTGATCGTGCTCATGATACCACATCCCCGCTAAAGAGTTCAATTGGAACGTTTCGACATCATATCTAATAGTCAAGATATCCAACCCGACTTCAAGCTAAACATACGGAGCCTAACTCCCTTTTTATCCAGTAATGTTCATGCCTCATACAGGATCTTATGTTATCGCTGATCCATTGAGTCCCGCTTTGACGTTGTCCTGCGAGTCTACCTCCCCTCCGGCTTCCAGCCTAGCAATTCAAACGCCTCCGTACTCCATGGGCCCACATCGTGATCTATAACGGGACTGGGCAACTGTAGGTCATCTGCTGACCCCGTACTACCTACGCCAGTATCAAGGTTTAGACTCTTCGTCCGCAGGAACTTACGCCTGGGATCGGTCTTCTTGACTAATTCCGCCAGGCCCGATCGTGTGGATTTCGCCGCTTGCTGGTGAGATACATTTGGGTTCTCTACCAAGGGCGGAGCCTGAGCGGGCTGAAGGGGCGGCGGCGGTGGTGGCATGTTTCTGTGCTCCCAGTCCCCGCTCGTGCTACGAATCGGCGGCTCTGGGGCGTTCGCATCGTTGGCGCTCTTGACGCGGCGAAATGGAGATTTCTTGATGGGAGCGGATCCTGAATCTGTGGGGTTTCTCATATCCACTACCGCGTTTCCATCTTCAATATGATCGATTGTAGGCGAGAACTTTGTTGGCACTCCTGGGTTCATTGGACCAGCTGCAATGCCTTCACCAGTAAAGAGCAGATGTGAAGGACTAGAGGGTTCCGGTTGAAGGGATGCAGGCCGTCCCTGATTCCCGCACTGTTTCTCCTTCGCACAGTGCTTTGCTTGGAGTCCGTCGCGAGGTAGACTATCGTTCTTCTTAGATCTCTTGCGGATTCCGCCGGTGGAAAAGGGAACCGCTGGCTTGGACTTTGTGGGCGAGAGAGAATTTCGGCTTGGGCCTGCGGGCGCTGCCCCAGGTACTCTAGCTGGATAAGGCTGATCAAACAGAGATGGCGGCGGTGATCGCTCTGAGACGGGAGAGTCAGGTATTGTGATGGCCTCACTGCGAACATCTCCAAAATCCCGGACTTCAGTATCCAACGGGTCGGATCTGGGAGGGCTTCGTTGTTTCAGTCTTGATGCGGATTCTTTGGATTTGTATACCAAAGCTGCGGTGCATCCAATAGTTCGCTCTTCAACATCATTCTCATTTGGCTGCGCGTTGGTGACCTTGGTTCGCTCTTTCAGTCGCAGGTCTAGGGCTGGTGGGGATTTGCCTTTCCCTTCAGGCCGCTCCTGTGGAGACTCCTGGGGTACCATTCTCTGGTCCATCAACCCATGGATGACATCAATATCCTCAACCCCGGGCAAGGAGGACGACAACGGATGGTTCGCTTCCCGCGCCTCCCCAAAAGTCGAGGTCTCCAACCCCCGACTTCTCTTCCCCGTCCGCACCTTTTCGGCTCGTTTCGCATGCCCCGCTTTGGCCGGCGCTGCTTCTGCACGCTTACGGGGAGGTTTAGCGGGTGGTGAGAAAGATTCACAAACCAACATCTTGCGTTTCACTCCTGTGGACAGCCGCAAGGACTTTGCACGAGGATCACGCTGTGGCGAACCTGTTGGAGAGCGTTCCTTCTGACGCTCCTTGATGGGTTGCAGCGCGAAATCAACATTGGACAACCGGTTCGAGGCACTGACTGGCGGAGATGACGACCGCGGTGGCGGCTGAGGCGTCTCCATCGGTCCTGCACGAGGGATGCGTATTCGTCCCTTGGGTATTTTAGGCGGTGTCGCAATTGACACCTTGTTGACCATGAGACGTTGAGGAGGAACCGTAGTCTTCGAGAATGGCTGCATGTTCACAATACGCGTCTTAGAAACCGGGCTGGACAATAAAGTATCCGAGGAGGTGTAATCTAAAGCGATAGGAGTTGCCGCCTGGGAAGGAGCACCAGTCGTGGCTGCCGGCATTTGACGCGATGTTCGAGACGAATATACTGCATGCTCCTTCGATTTCAAGGTGATATTGACCACTGGCCTCGACGCTGCTGTTTGCATGTGCACTTGATGGTGCGCCGTCTTTTGTCTCTTTGCAATTCGGTTCGCAGCCAACTCGTTTTCCTTCTCCCGTTCATTCCGCAGTTCGTAAGGTGACTTTATGGGGGTGGCCTTCCCTATCGGTCCCTTGGGGGTTCCCAGCAGCGTGCTTAGGGACTTATGCCGCATGTGGGAGATGGTTTTGGGCGGGTGACAGGCTGGAGGGACAGGTTGCTTCCGCGTCTCGGGTACAGATTGTGCGTGGTCAGGCTTTTTGCTCTTCTCAAACAACGGTGTGAGATCTGTCTGCGAGACTCCGACAGCGTCCGCCACTTCGACCATGATGCCCTTGTCCAGGGTCAGCTCATCCCCCTCCTGCAGGCTGTTCGGCTCCTTCCAGTAGGTGTCTCCGACGTAGTTCCGGCTGGTGTCGTAGAGCATGACGCGGCTATTGAACGAATGGAACTTGAGATAGCCATCTTGCCACCGTTTCTGTTTTCGGCGGACATCGTGAGTGAACAGACAGCGGAACTCGGCGACTGGAGCGGTGTTTTGGGATGCGGGTACGCCCGAGAGACGCGGAGGATGGTGCAGGTGTGCGGTCATCACGCGCCGCAATAGATTCTACGCGTTTTATGGTTCTGTGACGACATGAGGGGGGCGGTTTGAGGCGAGAGAGAGATGTGGACGTGAAGTTCCCGAAGTCGGGCTGGAAGGTGAACGCGTGGATACTGGAAGAGGAAAGGTCATTGATGCGCGATCACGTGAATCTACCAAGCTTGCATCGCCCGTGGACCAACCTATGATTCCCCTCTTTTTTTCGCGCTCCCGGTCCACGTCCCACAGTCCTTATACACACAACACAAACACATCCGGAGCAGCCGGTCCGACGGGCAGAATTGGGTGACATGGGCGAAATGGGCGAAACCTTGGACGAAATGGCATCTGCAGCTCACTCTTCTGCACTGCCTGAAACGCGGGGCCTCGCTCTGTTGCCTGCGGCCCCCATGTCCATGTCCAGCCGCTGCTTCGCCGCCATCGCCGCGTATTCACCACCACCACATCAGCCTTGCCGGTAGCCGTTTTCGTCTGGGCGCCGGGTGGGAACACTTGTTTCCTCTCTCCTCCCCCCCTTAACGACATCCCTTCCTCCCCTTCCCTCTCTTCGTCACTTCCTACGACCCATCAATTGGCCTCGCCAGCGCCATGCAGCGACTCCAGCGCAAGGTTGGGCGCTTCCTCCCCAGGACGCCCAACGAAGCCGACGTCGACGCAATGCTGAGAGACTTCAACGATTCGGACCAGATGCTTGAGAAGGTAGATCTCTCCTCTGTGTTCTTTGAAAATCGGGTCACGCAGCCTGACACCGCCAGATCGAGAGTGCTGCAAAGCAATGGCGCGATGCCTGGACCAACATCCTCGCCCACCAGCTTGCCGCGATTGAGTATATGCACTCCATCTATAAGCCATTGGGCGCCAAAAGCAGCGACTATGGTTCTCAGGTCGCCGTGGATACACCCGCTGCGACCTTGGAGCGCTGCGCCCAGCTACAACAGGCCTTTTCCGAGCTCAAGACAGATATGATGGAAGAAGTTGCCGATATCGAGAGAAAACTAATCACTCCGGCCAAGATTGCACGGGATTCCTTGAAACCTATGAAGAAGGCCATCAAGAAACGCGAGGACAGAAAGGTATGCTTGCCCTCCCTCCAATCGGGGCTCAGCTGCTCACTGTCCCCCAGGTCGACTATGAGCGCTACAAGAGTCGTACCGAGGCGTTGCAGAACAAGAAGACCCGATCGGATCGCGAAACGTCAGCCCTGATCAAGCATGAGAATGATCTAGCAAAGGCAACCCACGAATATCAGTACGCCGACGAGGCCCTTCGCACACAGTTGCCTCGCTTGAACGCAGCAACATTCTCCCTCCTGCCCCATCTTCTGGCAAACCAGATCGTTCTGCAGAACAATCTGATAGGGAATCTCTACACGGTGCTCAACCAGTATTCGCTCGAACAAGGCTACCCGGACCCGCCGCCGGAGCTAGAAGAGGTCATTCCAGTATGGGATTCCGCCTTTACACCTCTACGGACCGAGCTGGAGACGGGGCTGGAGCTGTTGCGGACGGGCAAAGCAGTGCGCCAGCCGATGCGCCTACCAGACCAGGGCAGCACTTTGACGGGTTTGGGAATCAGGAACAAGGTTATACCGGGACGAAGAGCTAGCAGCAATACCAGTGTTCCCACAGTGAATGCACCTCGATCCCCGCGACCTGGAACCAACTTGCCTCCCCCGGCCGAAGGCCCACCATTGAACCTCAGCAGCAAGCCGTCGATGGGTTCTCTCGGTACCTCCACGCCCAAATTTGGTGGCGCTTCACCCGGCGGTCTAACGCCGTCCAGCGCGGCCGATCCGTGGGGAAGACGCACGTCGACAGCTTCATATGCCTCGTCGAATGGTACGGGCACGACGGCCAGCCACGATGACTACTTTGGACGGCCTCGGATCCCTTCAACGGCGTCCTCGGCAGCATCACCAAACCCAGCCGCTGGGAAGAAGAAGCCTCCCCCGCCTCCGCCAAAAAAGATTGGTTCCTTCCACGGAGAATTCGTGACGGCTATGTATGACTTTGACGGCATGAACGAGGGCGATCTGACGTTCCGGGAGGGCGACCGCATCCGTGTGGTGAAGAAGACGAACAGCTCGCACGATTGGTGGGAGGGGGAGCTACGAGGGCAGCAGGGCAGCTTTCCCGCCAACTACTGCAAGTGAAGGGAAACAAAAGTGGAATATAGTGTTTCCGAAATTGGTCCTCCGATGGGACTGATGACCGTGAATGTAGGCTGCATATTTCCATGAGCATCATTAAAGAATAATCTGCCCTGAACTAAGGCCTCCCTACTTTCTGCATCCTGCCATAGTCCCAACTAATTGACGTCTGCTTTTGAATAAAAATATATAGCGTTGAGCTTCGAAACCCGACTCGCGCCGACCCCCCGGTTGTGTGGGTCGTGGCTTCAGAGCTGGGCGCACACGACCAGGGCACCAGGGCAGCTGGCATGCAGCTGCAACCGCGCGTCGTCTCCTTAACCTCAACAGTTTTTGCCCTTCGCCGCCTTGCCATGGACACACCCCCTAGGTTCGCCACGTCTTTCTGTCGTGAGAATGGGTGACACCAACAATGTGAGGACATCGCTCGTAACCGCGTCGCTGGAATTGCAGAGGGCTAACGTCTTCCTCCTAGATCGACCTTACCCTGCCCACGCTCAAACCCCCCTTCAGCCCAAGCACAGTCCTGATTCCGCCTTCAAAAAAGAAGAAGAGCAGAGTCGACTCTCTCCCGACCATTTTCGGCAAAGACAACTATTGCGGTCTCGTCAAGAAGAACATTGCCGGCTTCCTCAAGGACGACCTCAATCTCGATCGGTTAAATGAAATCGATGGCTATCTCTGGATGGCAGGTCGACCTATGCGAGCTCGACCGCTGCACCGTTATAAGATGTTGGGCTTCGATGTGCTTCACACACAGCAAATGGACCTTCACATCCTAAAGTACTCCAACCAAGTGCTGGTGAAGCCGCTCCCCGAGTACCTCCTATCGCATTCATTTTGGACCGATCATTTGTGCGGAAACACGGAATTGCACAAAAAGCTGCACGAGGCAGCTTGCGGCTTCTTGCTCAGCTATATCTGGCTGCTCGTCTACCCCATAGACCTCCAGCTTGCCCAGGAGTTCAAGCTTGTCCCCAAATCCATCAAGTGGTCGCAATGGGAGAAATTCGTCACCGACTTCGTCAACCATATTGACATCAATGCCCTCGATCAGGTAAACAAGCGTTACCATTTCGGAGAGCTACGTCTGGGTCGCATCAACACCATTTTCCGCGTCCGCTTCGCACACCGATACTTTGTGCGCGGCTACCTGTATGGCTACAACCGCTATGTTGTATTCTTCCAGCGCAATTTCAGCTGGATCCTTGTCGTCTTCGTCTTCTTCTCCCTGGTCCTGAGCGCCATGCAAGTCGGAGTGAGTGTTTCGCCGCTCAAGGACGACGAGGCATATCGCAAGGCCACCTACGGGTTTGTGGTATTCAGCATGATGAGTGTCGCCTTCGTCCTTGCTTTTGTGAGCGTACTATTTACCCTCATATTCATTTTCAATATGGTGGCCGCTATTGCACACGATAGGCAACAGAGGAAGGACAGGGGTTTGTTGGCGCAGGCGAGAGCAGAAGGCCATCAAATCACTTAAGCAGGCTTCGTGTATCCGCACGGAAAGGTCGAGTGTTCGATACTGAGGTCATCAATGCGCTTGGTACTGTGCAGCTTCAAGGATATGCTGCTCGTTGGGCCATTTCCCTCGACTCCCATATGACGCCCTATTTCAAGGTCAGCTGAGTGTCGGTACCCTTGAGGGCGTACCTTCCTGCGGTAGTAGGAAGGTTCTGTCCATCATAGGCACGCCGACGGCTGATTAGACACGATGTACAGACGGAGCCACATGAAGAACGTGTACTTGAAGGAGTCTTTGAATAAAAGTTGGACAGGAAAACTTCCATGTAGGAAATCTACAGCTCATCCCGCTTATTTTCGGCGGCCTTCGCCTTCACTTGGAAAGCCTCGATGGTAATTTCAACCTCGTTCTTGCCGGTCTTCTTGTGCCCAACCTTGCCCAAAACAGCTCCATCCTTGGCCTCTGCAGAATATGTGTCCAAATCGTCGAAGACTCCTACGCAAGAATTAGCCTTTCTAATCAGCCAAACAGGATCAATCAGAACGTACCATCACACTTTTTCCCGTCTGCCTCATCGACGAACAACGGCGCAAGCGGATAAATCGCACCGGGCGCGAAGAAGACTACACCATCCTGGACACTAAACCACCTCTGCTTCTTGTTCTTGTTAATCCACTCCCGCACACCGTACGGTAGCATCTCGTAATCCATCTTCAACAGTTCCCGCTTCTCACCATGCTTGTCCTCACCATTCCACGATCCAGGGTAGTGCTGTTTGTTGTAGAAGACTTTCAGTTCCGGCGCAAAATCCTTGAGTGTCGGATACAGCTCCTTCAATTGGTAGATCTCGGCACTCAGTGTCGTGCTGGAGTGGCACGAGGTGACGTATGGGTCTAGTGCGCTTGCTGTCGCGGTCCATTTCGGTTGCCATATTTCACCAATCGGGGTCGGGTCTGGGACCTTGGTGCTTGAAGACGATGAGGCGCTTTCGGAAGAGCTGGAGGCGGATGACGAGGAAGAGTCTGTTGCGAATGCCGTGGCCGCGAGGAGCGCCGGCGAAAGGATTGTTGTGAGTCTCATCTTGTTCTGGTCGTCTGCTGACAACCGTGGGATATATGTGAGGCGGTTTTCTTATACAATATTTCTTGGAGTGTAATTATATCTTGTTCTTCATTCCTTCAAAATAAATGGGTCCAGGGTAGAGCAGCAATGGAAATATGGAATCTAAAAAGCAGCGCCGCAGACACACGCCATCTATATACCGCAGATCACCTCCATCGTGCTTTCTGTCCTTTCGAACTTCTTGGCAGACTTGTTTGTATTTGAACGTCTTGAGACGCTCGCGCGTTGTTTTTCCGCGTTCCCATATTAATAGCCAGGGTCGTTAGCGCGTCACAGTGAGCAGGCTAGATTAATAGGACACGGTGGAATATGGAACACTGCTTGGGAGAACTGTGAGAGGACACATGCGCTCTCAACAAGGATCCTGCCGAGCACTTTGGGGCTGCTGGGATAGCGCTTGGGGTGGCAAGAGAAAGAAGAGTGAATCACGTGATGAACGTAATCTTCCTTACAGAAAAATCACTGCTATCTGGGAACAGAGAACATGAGAACTTTATGAACGAGCCACATGATATGTGGACTGAATTTAGTTGTTCAGATACACCAGTTCGCCCTCACCATTTGTCACTTCTCATCGTCATCATCAACTTTGTGCCACCCTGAGCCTGAGTCGAACAGTCACAGTGTTCTATCGTCTTCGTGTTTCATGGATCGTTCAACACCGTGACTCCACAAGTGTTGGAATATTCTGCTATTTGGGAGTCATAATGTATCTCTATGCGGAAATATAACATCTCCATTTCCCCGCCTACAAATGCACTTTCTCCAAGCTATATGTTCGAACAGCCTAGACACAATTCTCAAACGCAGCACAAAATACGGATTATCCCGCTCGAAACCGCGCGATGCCTTCGCAGACCTCATTCTCCCAACCCATGCGCTCTTCGAAGTATACCGACATGTTAGTTCAGGCGGACAGGGTCTCGGGGAAATATAACGTGTTTGCGGCACTGTTTACCTGGCTTCTTTTGGCGGGATATGTCGTACTGCCTGCGACCTTCAACAAACTACAGAAAGACCACAAGTGGGAAGACTCCTTTAAAAATGTGCTTTTGAAGCGTCTGAGGCAAATGTAAGTCCTCTCCCTCGAAAAATCCATAAATCCCAGGTCGAATAGAATCTGAGAATATGGTTTTATCATGACGAAATACCACAGTGATCTTACAAATCTACAGAGATATACCACTTGGTATTCTCTCCAGTGTTCTCTGTTTCTGCGGCGTCCTTGGTTGTCTTTGGCTCCTGCTCAAGTTTAGGCGGAACTATATCTGGATCACCAACCGCATATTCATACCTGCTTTGTTACACAGTATCGCGGGTCTGGTGTCAACTCTGATCAATATCTACACGGCACAGGATGGTGTGTTCCAAACCTCAACCCGCAATAATTGCCTTTGCGCAGGAAACGATTGTATTTGGAGGAAGCGTAACTAACTAAAGCTCAGGAAAATACTCGATCACTGCTACGGCTGCATTGACGGGAACATCTTTGTGCTTTATCGTCACGCTATCCTTGACATTGCTGATCTATGTGGGGAAAATTCGAAGGATCAAAAGGAAGCATGACGCTATGCAGAGAAGGCATTGTATGTAGATTGATCGACCATGGAACTTTTGAACATTCAATAACCTCACTACATTCATCCTGTCAATGGCCCATACGTGCCCTTAGCGTGACCTCATTTTGCTTCTTATCCCAGGCGCTTGATGATCCTGTTGGTACCGTCATGTATGAGCTAGCTATGGCCGTGATCTGGACTATTCTTCCTTGTACATGGCGTTTCACCCAGCTGACAGAATGGGAAATGCGGCGCTTCAACTGTAAAGACCATGCTCCCCTTGCTGGAGGTGGTGTAACAGGACGAATCATAAGCGTATGCTTCCAAAATTGCTGTATTGTACGCAGTTATCACGTACCTCTCGTTAAAGTGCCTTACCTAGGCCTTGTTATGCCGAATAGAGAATTAAATCTAGGATATTTGCCCTTTTAGAGCCATAATCTTCCTTATCACCGGAGTGCGTATGCAAAACGCAACAAACAATACACAGAGTAAAAGGACATATTCGGTCATTTAATTCATTATTACGAATGTCTATTTTAATCTTGGTAGTGAAAAAATAAATCCAATAATCTTAATTGAAGGCAAACCCGTAGTAAGCAAGACCCAGACGCCGGCAGTCATTATGGTATCATGTAAGCATTGTGTCTCATTTCTCCCCGCCCTCACGATATTGATCCGGTCATTGTTGGGCGCACTATGGAGTGGCTCTAACGACTGCGCCTCGTGTCGCATCCTTGCGAATAGTACACTTCATAAGCAGCGTTCACGCTCTCGTGGTGCTCCTTTGCCCGCTTCTTGACGGCCTCCCAAGCCTTCTTCGCCATGCCGACCTCCTTGACGGATCCCTTCTCCAACGAATCCTTGGATAGTACACTGGAAGCCGAACTCATGGGGGTCTTGGTGAGGTCGGACTCAAAGGAAGAACGCATTTGGCGAGATTGTTGATGGGTTGGTGCTGGTGCCTGTGGAAGGAGAGCAGTGGCGAAGTGCATCCGTTTGGTAGGTCCAGAAGGCATGAAGTCGGAGATGGAGGTGCTCGGAGGTAGGTCCGCAAGGGGGACGGGACGATGATGGAGCGAAAACGATAGGGGGAACCCTTTTCTGGAGGTGTTGATTTTTTCGTTGAGTTCGGAGGTGTGGTGGTACGATTTCAACGGGAAGATAGTTCAAGAAAAGCGACGAAGGATGTTATGGTTGGAGATGGCGTAGGAGAAGTGCTTTATCAATTGAAGCTGGGTGATACTGCGATGATTTCCTAGGTCTACCTCACAGCCGGACGGATTATATAGGTATCCATCGCCTACATCGGACTCAAAAACGCGACAGAGTCATCGGGTCATGTTTGTCATCGCGCCCTCCACCAACCCACCGAAAACGCACCTGGCGCAGCGATTTGATGTAAAACCCTTGGGAAGGCAAGACCGCGCCCTGCCAGAAATACATGTCACAAGCAGAACCACGCCATAGCCAACCGTAGACACTCCACACTGTTCTCTAAGTAGCCAACCAGAGGGCTGCGATGCGTGACTAACACTGTGCTTCTCCGTCGGCGAGGAGCCAGCCGTTCCTACCCGTCGGGTAAAATTGCTCCAAGCGATGCGCCACGAATTGCGCTGTGGTACCAGCGGTTATGACACGGTTGCTTGCGTTGGAGCCGATTGGAGGGGGTGACGGTTTCCGCATAGGAGCGAGAATAGCGGAAACTCTCTCTTTTGACGTTTTCACGCCCTATTGACGTGCACGGGCCCAGGCATGATTCTACTGGATGACAAAGGCATGCGGAGGGTGACACTAATAACACGCCCTGCCTTACTAATTATACTAGAACTATTGACATCTTCTGATGACTCTTGACTGGACTTCATGGTCGTGTTCCCGATGGCCAGCGCACTCACTCGCTCCGTCGGGATGTTGTTTACAGGCTAGACGCTGGGAGCCTGATTTCCGCCCGTGTTTTTTGGCTTCTGAAAGGGGATTATGCGATCACAGTTCTCTCGTACGCTGCGGAGAATAATCGATGGTATAAACCACGGCTTGAAACTCCCCTAAACGACGATCTTCCCCTCTTTTATAAAGTACTGGAAGACCCTCTGTAGCCCCGGGCTGGTGTTCTACTAGACTGCTATTGAGGCGGGCCGTTCGATGCGTAGCGGCACAGCTACAACTAGTCTCTATGATCCCACGGTAACATAAAAACCACGTCCAGGCCCTCTCACAAGATCCATCGATGGTAGGCCATAGGCTTTTTGCTGGCAAAATGTTGTCAGAAATCCAAAGGCAAAGGCAAAACGCCTACTAACCGATTTTGGAGTGGCATTCCGGCCTCTCATTCCAAGGTTCTTATCGATAACGTCCGCCCCTTTGACATCGACACCTCGCACTGTGACACTGCAACGTCCACTCATCGCTCACCCCTTGACGTCGACGCCCTATCCCCAGCTCCCGCTCCAACATTACGCACCTTGATCATGGTGCATATTGCAACATTTTCAGCCGTTAGATGACATCAGTGACGTGTTCCGCTCCAGCCTCAACGGTACCTGGGTAACTAGAGCCATGGCGGAACCCCGCCCACGACAGCGTAAATTCGCGCCTCGGTCTAGGCAAGGTTGCTTGACGTGCAGAACAAGGAGAAAGAGATGTGATGGAAATCGTCCGGAATGTCAGAGCTGCACGCGATTGAATCTGAAGTGCCAATGGCAAACCCAGCGTCAGATCGTACCTGACCCTGTCACGCCTTCTTCCCCGGCGGAATCGGTTCAAAGTCTTGCTAGTCCTTTACTACACTCTGGCCCCACCTTATCCATTGACTCGTGGGAGAAACTCTCCGGTGAGAATGCGACCCAGGCGAGGTACCTGCTTCACTACTACGAGAAGGCCTTCGTCCCCAGTATTTCTGTCGCAGACACGCCGTCAAGCTTCTACAAATCCCTTTATATGCCAATGGCGCTCAAGTCCGAGGAAGGACTGCTCGACGCGATTGTTGCTCTGTCCTCTGGTCAATTGGCTAGGCGTTCTTCCGACCCGGACAAAGCACGCCACCTACTCGAGGTTTCGTCACGGCACCAAACGAAAAGTCATGCATTCTTGAGGGATCGGGTATCTCCCTCTGGACGGCCATTAAGAGATGCCCCGCAAGTGGTGGGCGTGATACTTCTGCTGGTAGGGCTCGAAGCGCTCAACGGCAACAAAAGTACGAAATGGCTCTCTCAGATGGACTGCGTCCGCAAGATTCTCAGCGACCCACAAACACAAGAACAAATGAGTCCCTGGGAGCTGGATTCTCTACGCCGCCACTTCACATATTATGATGTAATGGCGTCTGTCATGGCGGGTGTTTCCAAGTCCTATCGCTTCTCCCCTGACCGACGCTACGCAAGGCTCTATACACCAGGAGAGGGCCTGACGATCGATCCGCTCATGGGAATTGCGGATCAGCTTTGCTCCTTGGTATGCCGGATCCAGTACATGACGACGCCAGCCCCAGCTTTCCCCAACCTATGCAAGGCAGCATTTGAGGCGATAGAAAGGGATATCAAGCAATGGAAATATGAAAACCCGCTATCGTCGCCCGAACTCGACCTTCCTGTTGCCCTTGATCTCATCGCACTCGCGGAATCTTACCGTCTTGCCGCACTTATCCAGCTCTACCGGACCTCCATGACGCACAAGGAGCTCATAGCTGACTGCGCTTCTCGCGCCATGCAATTCATAGCTCGGATTCCGCCTGGTAGCCCCGCAGAGTCGAGCCTCCTCTACCCGATCCTGCTTGCAGGCGCTGAACTTCGCACTGAAGCAGAAATATCCTTGTGCCGAGAGAGGTTGACGATGATTCAGCGGCGCAACCATTACCAGAATGTAGCCAATCTTCGGGACGTACTGCAAGAGGTGTGGAAACCGGTTCTGAATGGTGGCGAGAAACGAGACTGGGAAGAGATATTGAAAGAATGGGATTGGTCTTTCAGTTTGGCCTAAAGGGCAAACTGATAAGCTACTGAACGCAAAGTGTGTCCAACGACACTATCGTCCAACAGTCAGACAGCAACCACCTCGCCGCTTGGCTTGGGCTCTCGCCTTCATTGGCCTGTGTCGCACGAGTTGATCAAAAATGAGGACTATCTAGGCGAGCTCATTGATCCGCACCGAAGGACATCTGCCTGGCCACGTTCCTACTGGTCAGAGCGGGTTTCGTACATGATGGAGGCCTACGGTGTCGTCAGCTGGCCAAAACATTTTGGCCTAGACAGGGAAAAGGAAAATCAGTCGTTTTTGAACGTGGCTGCAAGCGGAACGATCCATTCCAAAGCTACGTTCAATGGAATTCGACAAGCCTTTGGACATCCACGCTCACGAGCAAGTCAGTCCTTATTGCTGAGGTACAAGCGACATTGGCTTTGGCCGTGCGAAACCCACGGAATAACGAGGGTTTTGTACTGTTGCTGACTTTGAAAAGCTGGAGACGCACCAGTCCGGGGCATACCCGTGCATAGGCGCCATTTGCAAATCGTGCGGTGCAACATTACCACTCAAGGATCACAATGCAACACAGCTTCGCAGGATCCACAATGGTTATGGTGTAGCTAGCCACCTCTGCTAGCCACGCTGTATTCCCACAAATGCAGCAAGCTTATCACCAATATTCTTGGAGCATCACTTCCACCGTTTAGCGCGGCAAGCTTGCGACCCAACATCGTCGCACATTTTTAGCACTAACGTAATTGGAAGTCTGATTTGGCACATTTCTCTCAATCTGAATCTTAGAAGCCACTTTGATTGTCCGCTCTAGAGACAACGGGTGTTTTGGTTTCTGGCCGGACCGCCGACTGTGAACGAATACCAGGGCACACATGTGGTTAGTTCCGAATGTCCCACCGCCTCGAGCACGCCTCATTCTAACTGAGACAGAAATTCCTCCCCATTCCTGATGTCGCAGGGAGCTACATGAACTGAATGGTCACGTGGAAACAATCATCTACCTGGGCAGTGACTAAGCGTATATTTCCCGTTTCAAACTAGCGCGATACGCAGAGACGAACGTGGTTGGTCGTCGCATTGCTATTGTTCTCTTGTCAACGAAAACAACAATAACTTGAACTTCAAGTCGAAGCTGCAATGTGAATCTTTGCATGCTTATATCTTGCTATCGACCAGATTTCCTTAGAAGATCCCCATTCGCAAGCAAGCCATCCAAATATTTTCAAGCTGCTCAACATGTCTTGTTTCCAGTCGCTTGAACGACTCCGAAATTGTGGTAAGGCCAACAACGCACCAAACTGCGACAGCAGGAAGCGATTGAACTGAGACATGTCAAGGACACGCTGAAAATTTCTCGATTGCGAACCATTACCTCGGATTTTACAACAGCGTGAGCGTGTCAGTGACCTATTCACATCCTGGGTGCAGAATCCCGACTCAGTTGCTCGTCTACAATGCTCTGCGAAAAGTTATTGAAGAGCATCCTGTTCTTAGCGCAATCCCGGTTGGCGAGCAGACCAAGTCGCCTTATTTTGTGCGGCTTCCGGGAATTGATCTCCGCAAGTGTGTCCTCTTCGTGGAGCGAAAGAATGTTCTGTCCAACCTTTCTTCCTGCGATGAGGAACTAGACGCGATCCTAGCCGAACATCATAACCATGGCTTCAGACCGGATCCCAATGGCCGGCCGTGTTGGTATCTCATCGTTTTGCGTCCCTTCGGTTCCCAAACCCACTTCACGGCCTGCTTCATCTACCATCATGGTCTCGCAGACGGTAAATCTGGTTTGGTTTTCCACCGATCTTTTCTGGACGCTCTACAGGGCATAGACACGGCCACCGTCCCATCATCCCTGGATTTTCCGCGTCTAAACACTGATCCTATTGTCTATTCGTCCTCCAGTCCTCTCTTGCCACCACTCGAGAAACTGCACCCTCTTCCACTTACCTTCACCTTTATGGTCAAACGCCTGTGGAGGGATCTGTTTCCTGAGAGTGGTGCTGGGCTGTGGCTTGGAAACGCCAAACCCACCATCGAGATCGACCGCTCTTCTCCAAATACGTCGATGATTCCGCGCATGCATTACCAAAGTCTGGCCCTGTCCAAAGAGGTTACGGCAAGGCTGGTGGAACAAAGCAGGCAACACAATGCGACCATGACATCAACACTGCAGTGTCTCGTTGCCGCCGCCGTATTCGCCAACCTTGACGAGAAACAGTGGCATCGCTTGCACGCAGCTGGCGACATGTCGTTGCGCCGCTTTCTCAGGCTAGACCCTAAACATGGGTCCATCGAAGATTTGATGGGTGTCTGGGTCAGCCAGTATGTTTTTGAGCATCGCCGGTGTCGAGAGGCGGAGTGGGCGGCGGGCGCAGAGTTGGCACTGAAGTCGAAGCCGAAGGTATTGCAGCTCTTTTCATGGAGCGAGGCAGAATCCGTCAAGGCAGAGATTGCAAAAGAAGTGGCGAAGAATCTGAAGAACAACCCAGTCAACCTGCTACGATGGGTCCCTGATATGATCGGTGTTGCCCTCATGCAGATGGGTAGGAAGCGACGAGACAGCTTCGAGCTATCAAACCTTGGAATTATGAGGCTGGTCAGAGTGGATGAGGGCGGGCAGGATACGAAGGGTCGGCAGTGGACGATGGGGCGCTGCGTTTTCGGTCAAAGTTCAGCTGTCATGGGCCCTGCGTTCACGATCAGCGCAGTAACCGGCGCAGATGGGTGCGCTGTTGTTGGCTTTAGTTGGCTTGAAGGAGCTGTGGATCCTGAATGGTTGACCAGAGTGATAGCGAGTTTTGAGGAAGGTGCTAAAGGACTGGCCTTCACCTGAGGAGCAAACAGCGGGTGCGGAGCCTTGTGGAAAAGGATGAAGAGGGCTACGTCGCGCGCCTGGACCACACGCATTACCCCTAGACTCTAGATGACTCACTAATGCAAAATTACTGTTTAGTTGTTCGGCTACTTAACCTTGAAATGCATCTTCTATGCTTTCGGGTTCGAATACCTGTATATATTCCGGTCGTCTGCGTCAACCATGTTCGTCGGATTCGGATCGCAGTACTTGTTGGGCTGGCTCAGGGTCATCGGTGCACCCATTTTTGCCCTGAGTACTTCCGGATTGATCTGGCCAGATTTTTTTTCTCACTACTTCTCCAGCCGGCAGTCCGGTGGGCATCTTTCGTGCGAGTCATGTGCACTGCTCTAGACCTGCCATCTGGTATCGACCGCTATGTTGCGAATATAGACAGTCAGATCCGGAGTATTTATGGCTCATCTGGTCAATAGAACCCCTCGCCTTGGCTATTCAAAGCCTTAGTCCAGACGGCGCAGTGCGGACCACACCCGAGGCGTGATGCTGGGCTGATTCACCCCGACCTCAAGAGCGTCAGACCGCTAACTGTGCACGTATGCGGCAGCACATGAACCAGAGTCGACACACCTGGCTGGCCTACCCCGACGATCTGGGACCGCCCACGCCTAACGTCCGGGCTATGGCGTTATGGTTCGTGATTATTGGAGGACCCATGAACTCAAGCATGCCCCCAAGGGTGCTCTTCCGGGATTGACGCGGGACCTTGCGTGTTGGGGTCGGCGGGGCCGAGGAGAAGAAAAGGGACAGGCGCATCGTTCTGCAGCAGTGTGGTGCAGGAAAGAGTGCCATGCAGGTGATGGCGGTCATGACCCAGGATTCGCCGCATTTTCTGTCCACTGGTATATAGGCGCGCTGATAAGCGAACCCCTCCACTTACCCGCAAACAGATACACTCTGCCTTTCTCCGTAGAATTTACGGTATATCCTGCGGCACAGCAGTGAGCACCTTCCCACGCGGTTGAGGGAACGGTGTCGCTATGACTACTAGCCACTGAGGCCAACCCTCTTCACTTCAGAGAGTCCCCAACATCGGCTTGTCTGGCCATCATCTCCTGAAAAGATATCCCAATCTAAACCATGGATTCAGGGCTCTCTACGCGTATGGCTAGAACACTGCACGAGCTTCGCCCTAAATCTGCTGCGCTCGCACCATATCCAAAGTATAATCCCTCTACTGCCATTGACCTTTCCAATGGGCAAAATGAGGTTCTCCGACAAGAAATTTCTGAATTCTTCACGACCACAATCGAGAATAAGCTCTCAAGCGACGTCGGTCACCTTTTCGAAACAAAAACTCCTGACTTAATTGACGGTGGCTTAGCATTTCTCCTTCCCGCCGTCCGAGGGCGGAGATAGTACTTGCCGCGAAGCATTGTCTTCTTTCTTCAACTCTTACTTCCATCCTATTCATCCGGTCAAGCCCGAGCACATCGTCTTGACCGCCGGGGCAACTGATGCTTTGGACAACCTGATATATTCAATATGTGAGGACGGGGACAGCGTGATTGTGCCTGGTCCTTATTGGCGTATGTTGTATGCTGGAATCTGCTGGGCGAGCATTAGCTGATTCTCCCTAGATGGCTTCGACCCTCTCTTCAAAACACGTGCAAACGTGAACACGATTGTCGCTCGCCCTCCAACATATCAGAACTATGACAACTACCTCATTCCCTCTCTTCAAGCGGCTTACAACTGTGCAGAAGATCGCAAGCGAATCAAAGCAGTAGTCATCTGTAACCCACAAAATCCACTCGCTCGGTGTTACCCAAGGAAAGCGATCGTGGAATGCATGGAATTCTGTCAGGAGCGTGGCCTGCACTTAGTTTCAGACGAAGTGTACGCCTTGATGTCATTACAAGATGTACCGGACGATGCCCCCTCATTCGTTTCAGCACTATCACTCACGGAGCCGCTGGTTCCCGAAGGGGCGGTGAAGGTTGATCCCAGCCGGGTGCACGTCGTCTGGAGCCCTAGCAAGTTGTTTGGCACAAGCGGGCTTAGAGTGGTAAGACGATCACCTCCTTGTCCATCCCAAATCGTTAACGATTTTAGGGCTGCTTCATTTCTCAGCAGAATCCCCAGTTATGCACAGCCATGGGAATGCTAACAGCAGGGCATGCCAACAAAATTGCGTCGCTCTATCTCTCCTCCCTTCTCAACTGGTCTCAGCTTCCTACTCTGCTTGCACTGAACTCTGAACGTCTGACGGCCTCCTATCGACTCCTTGAGCAGGTGCTGCGACAGTGGGACATCGATTTTGTCACACCAACTCACGGCATCTTCGTCTTCGCCAAGTTAGGCATGAAAGTCAAGAGCGTCGTTGAAGAGAAGGCCTATTTCAATCGTCTGGCTGTGCAAGGAGGAGGAGTCCGAATCAGCCCAGGAAGATTCTACAATGGCGTCGAACTGGAGTATGGATGGGCGCGCATTAGGTTTTCCGTGTCGATCGAGGTCATGGCTGAGGCGCTGAAACGCATAGTGGGTTTTCTAGAAAAGGAGGAGGCCTGAAGGATGTGTCTTGTGATTGCGGGTGGCGCTATAATTGCACTTAAATCACAGTGAACGCCAGCCACATGGGCTGTTGCTGTGATTTGAGCTACATTTTATTTTACACCAGCTGCATAATAAGCCTCTGACCAGAACATTGCGCCTTCCCTGCTTTTATTTCCTGACTTTTGGCAGTCGAGTTAATGTGTTTACCTATAACTATTGCGGTTCTTGAGCAGCATTTGGGAAAATGCGCTTCTTTATTTGGCAAGTACACTATAAATTGTTGAGTTAGGTCGTTGACTCCCCTGGCACGCAGGTGACAGAAAGGGTGCTGCGCCAACTTTAGAAACCACTGCCCCTTAGCTGTCTTAGCTAGCATTAGTACATGAGTAAATTATAGAAGTGTACAACTCTAACTGCACGGGAGTTCTCTGCAGTTACAGAACACAAGTCCTAAAGAGCATCTTACCTATACTCTGCTATTGCAGCTAGGGAATCAAGCTTACGAGATTTGTTAGGATATTGCGCCGCTTTTCTGTCACTCGAGGTGCCTGGGTAGATTGGGGATTTTCTGTCTGAATAGCAAAGCGAGCAACAACAGAGCGATCCAAAAAGCAGTGTGTCCTTATCAGGGTTCGAACAGACGACCTCCAGGAACAAAAAAGAAAGACTTGCCCACTCTCAGAATCGAACTGAGAATCTTTTCATTACTAGTGAAACGCTTTACCATTAAGCCAAGCGGGCCGATAATTATTTCTTGTAGAATTTTTGTTCTTCTACATTATATTCAGCAGTAATACTCTGTCTCGCTCAAAGTCTCCCATGTTTCACGCCTTCGGCCGCTCGCCCCGCTATGCCCCTTTAGTCTGGTAGCACTAAAGCTCCGGTAACCAAAAGACATGTACCTAGCTAGACTTTGTAAATATTCTTCGAATTATTAGACGCGAAATAGTAAGATGCAAGCACCTTTACAAGGAACTTCCGGCGACAATGGTGTGGCGCCTTGCCAAGGCGCCTACACAGCCACTTTATAGGGTACCTGGGCACACCATTCCGCGAGAGAGGCTTGATTGCAATACGTTTCCGCGGAATTCCCTTGGCGCCTACGGCCTAAGGTTGTACTGTACGACCATGTTCGGTTTGCGGAAGCGCGAGTGGCATTCTCCGTCACGCAGTCGATGCCTCAAGCGGTGCCAGGTTGAAAACCAGCAGCGATACACACTTGCCCTTGTGCTTGGATTTGCTGGTGCTCGCCAATTTTGAGCTCGCGAGTGGGGGGCCATCTTGCTTCGTATCGGAGATTGCGCCCCTCGATGACCATGACCAACTCAAAATGTACGACCCAAAATGATTTCTGCTGATTTCTCCGGAATTTGCTGAAATCTGATGGTGATTCCGGCTGAATACGTCCTTCGTCCCGCAAGAATGTCATGTCGGCGATGATTGTGCCGACCAGCTCCGCCCCTGATTTTAGTCAGACAAGGAGGCACTGACAAGAAGAAATTGAAAATCAATTCATTACCTACCTTTGTTGTTCGCATGCGTCCAGCGGTAATGTGACTCCATCCTCTTGTCAGACATCCACAGTTGCTCTCTGCACTCGAGCTTCTTCCTATTCAAAGTAAAAACGTGCTTGACATCGATGCAAACTTCATGTTTTGCCGGAATTGCATCTCCCTTTTAAGGATCATTAGCCTTGTGTAAACCTGCTGCAGGGGAATAAAACCAACCATCTTGATGAGCCAGTCGATGGTACCATTAACGTATTTTTCCCCGTCGACTGGATCAACACGGGGCTTCGTCTTTCTATGTGCAGGAAACAGGTCCGGCTCATATGGCTCTGATCGTAAGAAGCCATAACTGCATTGTGTGATTCTGGATGGACCCTCTTCTTTCCTCAGGGCTCTTAGCACGGCTCCTTTCACTACCGCAGTCGACCTGTGAATCGTAAGGACCAGCTCTCACTAATCAGGCTTGCCACCTACGTTGACTGTGTGGTGAGAAAAACGATATCCGTACCCACGATGCTTCTTTGGCCTCCGAGATACTTTCTCAAATACCCCCGCAAGGCTGGAGACTGCCCGAAACCACCGGTCAGAATTACTTTCTAGTCATATGTCAACGACAGGTGTCTTTCAAAGTCATTTTGGCCCCGACGAGCTCACCTGTACTGGCTTTTCTTTTGCACCTGCCAACTCAATCTGTCGTTTAAGAAGATATTTTGTTCCTCTTAACGAGTCGCGAAATACCAACACAGTTTCCTCACTAGAGATGGTTCAGTGACTACTGCGGTCTAGTGCTAGGCTTCCACTCACGGAGAAAACTTCACCCTATTTTGGATCAAGCCTCGATCCAGGTCTTCGCGCAGATCATCTATATATATTGGCGCAATTCTTGTGTTCCCGTTATTGGTATCAATCGTCCGTTTTTGACCGTTTTCGAACGTGATAGTTTTTGCATCCGCTATACTCTTGATCGTCTTCCCGTTCTTTTCCAAATAATGTTCATCTTTGATCCGTTCCAAGAGCAGATTCCGGAGCCGCTCGTTTATGTAACTTGCGCCGCATAGCTCACCTGTGATGTCGTCAGTAAATCAGGATGCAGGAAAGAGATAGAGTCCATCGCAGTACCGTCGGGTGGAACAACTTCGGCATTCATTCTCAGGGGCTCCTCATTAGTTACCTCATATGTAACGGCGTCAACTGTGCCGCCTCCGGCATCGAGAACTAGGACGACTTCTCCATACTACCGTCTATCAGCGATAAGTTCTGTTTAAGGATGATTCAAAGAGGTAAACTGTACATGGATGTCACATTGGTTTTCTGCTAGAACCCACGCAGCGGCAGCTTCGGGTTCGGAGACAATGAACAAGTTGCAAACGCTATTTTCCGCGTCTTCCCCGAAACCGGCTGACTTCACAGCCTCTCCCATGGCATTTTGGAGGACACGGGCGCCGCGGGTGGGCCATTTGGCGGGAACGCACAAAACAAACTCAATCGCGGTGTCTTCCATCAATTCTCCTAACATTTGCAATTGCTCTTTTCCATTTTCTAGGAGATGAGTCAAGTAGTGGGTGAAAATGTCTGTATTGTCCTTGTCTGTTCGGATGAGCTTCTTTCGCCGAAGCGACCGAAGCACCGGCTCCAGTGCATTACGCAGGTCTTTCGTCGCATCGCTGTCGTCGAGAAGTAGTTTAAATTTTGAGAGTCGCCCCGCTTCGCTCTTGCTGATGTCCATCGAATTAAGTTGGTTTTGGACGCCGAAACCCCAGCACCTGGGCTTTGGGAGGTCACTGGTGAGCACCCTATCCTCTGTCGGCTCTCTGGTCGTTTCTAGTTCGACGTCATCTTCTCCATCGTCAGACGATGGTGGATATGCGCTCTGCCAATGGTTTCCAATGATTTCATTCACTTCGCCCGGGTTTTCGTATGCGCTCGCCACTTCCCACGTGCGCCTCGGGTCCAAGTCATACCACAACTCTGTTGGAACGTCTTCGCGATTTTGCCGTGCTCCCAATTCCTCGAGTGGACAATAATCAGGATATCTGTCAATGCACTTGATATCTCCAGTATCGATCTGGTTGCGTTGCATGCCACGCCTGACACGAGCGTATGCCATAGAGGAGAAAGTCGTTCCAAAATCCACTGCAATTATCAGAACGTCTCGATCGCTCCGCGGCACAGGGAATTCTGAACCCGAATCAATGGCTGTGGGAATGCCGGAATGTGGCTGGTAGGTGCCATCTGTATCCGCATCCATGCTCATTTCAACATCTGGATCGTCAGTACTGTCAGAATCGTTGAGTATATCGCCATCGACGTGAAACTGTTGAAATGTATAGGCCATATCTCGAGATCAGACTGAGAGGGAGGAGATGGATCAACGGGAATATCGACAGTACAGGACTGGGGGGAGGAGGACTAGAGTTGAATAGCAAGTTCTGGAAACTAGTACGTGTCGCGGGTTCGCGCCCAAACCGATTATCCACTCCGACACTTGATATTCCGTATCATGCTGGAGCGCATTGGCTTTTACAACCGCCTCGCAACCGGAGCCTGCCTATTTGAGATGGACTTGATACGAAGCTGCATAATTTCGGCAAGGGTGGCTGCTGCGCCGCCTGCGCCTCGTACTGTGGAACACATTCACGTCCAATGACTTAGCGCCGCTTCGCCACCCCCTTATCCCAAGTAAAACGACGGTAGGGCTTCTCATCATTTCCATCAGTAAAAACGGACGGTGAAAGGTGCGGCCCATATTCAGTTGACCTTCCGTCGTTGGACTGTGAGATAGACTCATGAACTACTGCTCTTCCGAGTAGGAGTAGAACATTTTACTGAATTCCCAGCCGTTGTGCCATCATGCCCGCCGACGTCGGACAGGCCAGTCAATCTAAGTGGCCTTACGATCACACGGTAGAGCTCCTCGCGCATCTCGACAACAGAATCCAAACAGGTCCGGAAATCTCTTTTGGTGCGCTGGAGAAAGCTCGGGTTGAACTGCATATCGAGCGGTTTTTGGACGATTTATGGCGACATTTCCCACTGCGAAACATATATTCGGCAGGGGACATGGAGAAGAGATTGAGACTGATATACCGGGAGACGGGCATGGAACACGCGGACTGGAACTTCCAAATGGTTTTGCGGCACGGAAGTTCTGAACTTCACCTTGAGGAGGAAATGCGGAAAGCGGTCGATGAAAGGAAACAGAAGATGGCGTACATGGTAACACCAAGGAAAAGGGCCGCTTCACTCCATCCAGATCCCCACCGCAGTGGTAAAAGATCGTCTTCAACTCCGTCGACGCGGGTCATTAAATCCTCTCCTCGCAAGCCATCTGCAAAACGGCGCGATAAGAAGTCCTTCGTGAAGGCTGTCGTACCTACCACACCAGGAAATGTATGAGGCGTCCTTAATTGAATGCAATACCTTGCGCTAACGGAACACATTAGAAGACTTCCCTCCACAGGGCATTGTACGCTGGTAGGGAAAGATCTCCCTCTATTGTTATTCGGCAGTCCCGAACTAAAGTGAGGGACACTCCCAGCCCCCACGACTCTCCCGCGAGTATAATGGCCATGGAAGGTTCAGTCAGAGTCGAAACTCCTTATTCCTACGAGAAACGTGGAGTCCAAAGCCATGATGTCCCTCCGGTGGCACAAGCGCCATTTATGAGGATGAAACAAGCCTCCCTTGACGACGACCCGGCGGTACTTCGCGAGTTATTGGATTATAAAAGCAAGTTAAAACTACTAGAGAATGAGAACGTACAAGTAAAGAATGACAGAACAAGGCTACAGCAGAAGCTTGAGCAAATGAATAAAGAGCAAGAGAATATGCGTATGCGATGGGATAAGCTTTTCGCGGATTTCTGTAACGTCCGAGGAGAGCTTGAGAATTCAGAGTCGATCACTCAAAGGCTCAAGAGCAAGAGGCTTCAGAGGCATGCATTGGAACGGCGGGCCCGTGACTCCGTCCTGGATATCCCAAAAGAATTGAAGCAAAGAGATTGCAAGATTGCGGAACTCCAGCAGAAAGTCCATGCACTCCAAAATCTGCAGAACAGCACCAGAGTTTTGGCTGGGTCCCTGAATACTTCAGGTGAAGACAACATAGTGACAAAGATTGAAGAATTGCGCACGCAATTCAACGCGATTGTAGTGATTCCAGGTTGGCGACATCCGAAGTCCCTGCAGGTTCACACGTGGCCTTCCGACCTCTCCGAGCTTTTGAACATGGCTTTCGGGTCCGACAACTGTCAAGAAATGTTTGGGGATTTTGCAAAGGCCGTGGCAGAGGTGCCTCCTTGTCGCATTGTTCAGTCCATTATCGGTTCAGCTGTACGACAGTGGGTTTGGGAGTGCGACTTCGACTGCACCTCAACGACAGTCACCCCTCTTCTCTCGAAGTATCGAATATATGGCGAAGCCCTCTGTTAGTAAGCTACGTCGTTGTTTGGTGCACTACACTGATTGTTGTTGTAGGTAGTTGGGATACCTTGCGCAGCGTCGACTTCGCAGCACATCGAGCGTTGTTCAAAGAGGACTACTTCAAGAAGGTGGAACTCTCTCGGCTGCGAAGAAATCTCACGCAAAGGCTACTCTCAACAATTGCTCCGATGACCAAGGAGGGCTCAGGAGTACATTGTGAACTAGAGCAGACACTGGAACAAATCTTTCAAATCTCGTTGGACATCAAAATCCTCGTTATGGTGACAACCTGTTCGTACAATTATGACTGTCTCTGGCCTTCTCCAAACACATCGTTTGATGTGGAATGCATGGAGATAGAGCAACCAGTAACGAACGAGGAGACCCAGGCAAGTTTGGACTGCAGAAGTCCGAAAGTGAGATTGGCACTGATACCTGGAATCTACTCATATCCACATGACGGAAAAGTGGTGGACTATCGTGGCTTTATCCGGAGGAAAGAGAAATGCTCCCAGCCCTCGACTCTCCTCTCCAAAGCCATTGTCCTCGTATGAATGATGATACCCTGTTAACAATACATGATCTTTCCCTGTCAAGTTCCGATACTTTAGTGGTTTCAAGGAGAAATATATTAATATCTGACATCCGCTTTGGGAGTTCTTGCCCATACCCTGGCTTGACGTGGCGCAAGAGCAAAGAGCTGGACTTGGCCTATCTATGCTCCGCCACACTCACTGTCACGTCATTGGCGCCCAAGGCTGGCGCCTACAGCTACTCCTCATTCGGTGAAAGCACCCTGGTCATCACCCTTGGGCAAGTCAAGCCCAATTAATATAGTTATTGTATGTCCTTGAACTTAATGATTTTTTTTTCTAGGCGACACTTCCAGATGTTGCGCAAGACCGACAAACACACGAGGACCCGCATCGACCTGCGGGATGCTATGCGACATCACAAAATACGGTTTCTTGGTCCTTTACCACCCAGGAGATGGCCTCCGCACCTGGCAGCACGCTTCAGCCCCATACGAGAGATCTGGGGCAATCGATACGACGACTGCATCCATCAGCAAGGACACGATGCCGTCACCCGTCAACCTTACAAAGAGCGCGTTAGACAGCTTCGTACTGCAGCTCGAAGACTCCTGGATGATTATAATGCTAACGAAAGCACCTGGAGGGATGGTGTAGAAAAACTTGTTTTCAAGGTCTTCGAACAAGATGTGATCTGGTAAGACACAGCCTGGTTCATTAATGATAAAATTCTCATATGTTCAGTGGGCGTTGTAACGGTGAGATTCACCATCCCATGTACATGGCATACTCTTTGTGTACATCCGGCGCGGAGGTATTACAAGAGGTCAGGAGCCGACGACAACGGTGCGATTGTGGGAGGGAAACCAGAAACAATCCTGCTCGGTGAGCCTCCGAAGATGGGGATCCAAAGCTGCACTAACTTCGAACAGAATCTGGACCCATGCAATAGAAAGAAAAGTAGAAGCCGTCACGAAGGAGGAGCAACTCAACGGAAGTAGGATACCGATGCGACCTGATCGTGTCATTGGGTTGAGTTGGTCAGAACAGGTTTGGGAAAGTACTAATCCGCCTATACCACGCCATGAACACGAGCCAGTGCAAGGCGTCCCAATGATATATCCGTTTGTCGTAGTGGAGGCCAAAAGAGAGAAAGACGGCCCAGGTTTCCGATCGATCGAAGGCCAGACCGCCTTCCCTATTCGCGCGCTCCTTTCCCTTCAAAGACAACTAGAAGAGAAGTCAGTAACTCCGCTCGATGGAGCGGAGCCAACCCTGCTTTGGTTTTTTGCATATCAAGGCGAGGAGTGGAGACTGTATGCGGCTAACCTCGAGCAAAGAGATATGGTGAGTGAGCGTCTACCCGGCCGCTGGTTGCGCCTTTGCGTCACTGAGCTAACGTGCAAGGAGACCAACGTTTACGACCTTTGGCATGGTACCATTTTATCCGAAGATGGTGCTCTCCAACTACTACAAATCGTTGATTATATCTGGTCTTGGGCCAGAGACATTTACCGGCCTCAGATCATGGCACGTCTTCTGGGTAAAGGAACTCAACAGCTCGACGCGGGAACAACGCCACGATACCGCTCTGAGTCACTCTGGACCGAACCCGAACGTACATCTTTTCCATCTTCACAAATAATATTGCAAGACGGACCGCAACTAGACTTTGATGATAGTCGCTTCCCGGTGGGACCCGATGTCATGGACACGGACACTGTTCCACCGCTTTCCGCACATGATGATGATGTGTTCGACGTCGCCTCCATCTTACACTGGGCGGATCTCCATGCGTCCTCTCCGCCTCTAGCAGACTTAAGCACCGTCCGGCATTCTGACCTCGTAGTATTTTCTTTTCGTGTGTGCAGAATGCGCGACTCAATGCCTCATGTGGCTGGTAGTTCTTCCAACTCCACGGAGGATAAGTTCGCTATTTTGTCCGGTCTATACGAGCAATCAGTTGTTGTAGAAAACGGCGACTTGTGTCAGCTGGAGACACTTTGGACCGGTAGATCATCGATGAAGAAAGACCCAAAAGAGTTGCTTCGATTATCCATTCTTTATCAGAGCCACTTTCGAAAAGAAGATTGGCAGGTAGTTCGAGAGATTACCTGCTTAATATGGCCTAACAGCATTGATAATTTGGGTTCCGTCTTGAAACAGCGGGTGCTTCATAGTCAACACTTAGCCGAAGCGGTCCTTCCTTTCAAAAAGGGGTGCGGGATTTACTCCCTCTGGGGTGCATATCACATGTTCACTCTGATACTTACTCTCTCTACCTCAGAATTACAAGTCCTTGAATGTGACCCAAAATGGCATTGGGAAGTGCCAGGCGAGTCCTCAAGCGTTCGTAGTTCATGCTCTCCGGGCAGAGCTTGCGCTGCACTTTTGATGGAGGAATTTCTGTTCAAGAGCACAACGAGCTATGAAACCTCACTCTCGACGTCTGTCCCGAAAATCATCGAAGCATCAGGAGGCTGGATGGAACCCTGGGCTCACCTCATGGCAATCCCAAATTACATCACTGGCGAGTGCCCTGCTATCATAGCTATGAGACCTCCGGCATGGCCTTCCAGCTGTCCTCGATTCTGTCTATTGATAACTTCAAGAATCCATGCATGTGGAGATGCGACTGCGATAATGGATTTGTTGGAGCAGACGATTCGCAAGGGTGATTTCTGGGGAGCAGGAGGCCTTAATAAAGATGATAAACGGAAGTTGAAGGAATGGGTACGACAACTGAGACTGATGATAGAGACACGTGTATAGACCTATTTGCGCTCTCTAGCAGACCTACACGGATGAACGTACGATTGGAGAGGGTTCCCCCGTTATCATCGACGAGCTTACCATCCTTGGAAGCCTTCTCGAGATCTTGGAGTGGACTGTCTGACGCCGACGAGCAGGTGGTAAAGACAATATCGACACTGTTTCGATGAAATACTCTAAGAGAACGTCGTCCAAGACCCTAAATCCTTGCCTCTGCTTCTTAGAAAGTCGGGCAGCTTAGTCTATTGCAAGGAATTTGCGGGCGTCCTCGTAGCAAACTCCTCGATCTTGATGTTGTAATGGAGCTGCTCTGGATTGCAGATCGCAGCTTCATCCGCCCTCGTCGTGAAGTGTTCATCCCAGGTGGCGTCTTGGGCGCTGACGAGCCCCACGGTGATGGATTTCAGGGTTGGACGCCCTCAACAAAGCGGACGACGGGAGGGTTGCGCATATCAGTCAGCACATACACGCGGTGGATCAGCTCCATAATGTCCCCGAGCGCTCGCTCTACAGCTTTGTTAGAGGGGCAGGTGAAAATAATCTTGCGACGCAGCCGCGTCGAAATGATGAAAGGCTCCCTGCAGCTTAGGGGGTCAATGTGTATAGAACCCAATGTGAATGTCGAGCAATAGGGTATTAATGCGCAGTCCTAGATAGTGGCCCTAGCAATCTCATGTGAATGAGGTCAATTTTGGTCCTGCCGCGACGGTGTTGACTTATAGTGACGACGAAGTAGTTCCACAAAACATGGGAATCCGTTCGTCTCCAGCGCCAACAATCTTCGGGTTGCAGAAGCGAGAGTACTATCTTCTCTCACGCAGGGGCTCATTCCAAATGTGACTTCTGGAGGGCAGGTGGTTTTGATAAAGATGACAAACGGAAGTTGAAGGAATGATTACGACAGCTGAGCTGATGGATGGAGACACGTGTGGTCAATGAGAACATCACATTCACTGATCGCGAGCACCTGCCCCAACGGTCCAATTGGTTGCTTCATAATCTGTGGCATCGATGATACGTACTCCCTCCTCCAAATATTGACTGACCGCCGCCAATCTAAGCCTTGACATTCGAAGTACCCAGTTTCTTAGCGACCTTCCACAGCCCCGAACTTCTTAGTCTAAGTTCTCCGAATCCTTCATGTAGTCTGGTCTTCCAGTTTTTCCACGAGCCTCCGCAGAAATTTCATTTGCCGGCCGCTGATCGGGTTGCCCTTGTCGTTGACGAGTTTGCCATCCCGTTTAGCCTGCTCAACCTCTGCGATCGAACGCAGATTGAGAGCCGCGGCCAGGCGTTCGTAAGTATCGTCCCGGACCTGAGGCTTTTGTTGCTTGTGCGGACGACCTTTGTCGTATAGCTTGGGGTCGGCGTTAGGGCGTTTGCGAGGGGCCCAGCTCATGATATCGGGGGGCGAACGGTACTGCACCGTAAGCTGGAAGATGGTGTACCGGCAATGGGGGTCATTAATCAGGAACTCCATCAGTGAGCGTTCCAACATGTGTTTGGCTTCGTTGGCCTTTCCTGACGTTGCGAACGGCTGCAGCTGGCTTGGGTCGCCAGCCAGAATAACAGCCTCTATCGTCTCCTCGTACGGATCAAGAACCGTGCACGCGTCTGGGATCGTCGCCTGACCAGCCTCGTCAATAAACGCAACGCGAGGCTCGAATTTGTCAACAAGCACGGGGTTCGCTGCCGAGGAGCAGGTAGTGAAGACAATGTCGACGCATTGGGTGAGGAAGTGGAACGTAAGGATCTCACTCAACCTCCGGAAGGCCTTCCTCTTCTCCTTATTGAGGGCTTGAACAGTGCCACGGATTTTGACTTCCTGCCCTAGCAGGAGGAAGAGAACGGCCTGTTCCCTCATTGGATGGTCCTGAGTGCTGGACCACTCCGTGATCATCTTGTGCCTCACGTTCTGGTAGAGCTGATCTGCGTTGGCGCTCGCGGCTTCGTCGGCTGTCGTCATAAAGGGCTCATCCCAAACGGCGTCCTCGGCATTCGCATCCTCACCAGTAGATCTCTCGATTGGCGTGCTCCCAACAAAGCGGATAGCACAAGGCTTGCGCTTCCCGTCCATCAACTTAGCACGGTTGACCTCTTTCATGAAGTCTACCAGTGCTTGGTTTGTAGCATTGTTGGATGGACAGCAGACGATGATCTTGCGCTTGAGTCGCCAGTGCTCACACACCAGCGCCGCAATGGTAGTTGTCTTACCAGTTCCAGGAGGACCGCGGATGATGCAAACACCAGTGGGGCTAGTAATAGACCCCATGCTCGCCTGTCTTTGGTTGTCGTTAAGCCCGTGGACGTCCTTTAACCGTGCGTCCACTTCCTGAATCTGAGCTGGCGTGAGCTCACTGGCAAGTGAACCTTGGTAAGCAGGGCTGATCGTGAAGGGCGCCATAAAGAGGAGCGATTTGAGATCGACGCCCTTCCTACGCTTGCTGTCTGGGCCAGCCATGGCCTGGGTAGCCGCCACAGCTCGGTTGAGCGCCGTAGGATCATTGAGCATCTTGACAGTGGCCTTGATGAAGGTCGCGGGATATTTGTTGACAGGACCATGCACAGCCACAGTGTAGTCACAGTCGACGTCCTCGGTCTGGTCCAGGATGGTGTCCACGACGTGGCCTTTGTATTGGAGCGTTGTTTCGCCGACTTGAACTTCAATCCGGACCCGCGTGTCAGGGCCAGGCTTGAGGGTCTCGAAAACGGATCCCACTATCTCCGCAGTCTTAATCTGGACACGGACAATGTAGGTACCAGGGCGTCTAGGATTCGAGATGAAGCGGCACACGTGGTCGGCCTTGTCGCTGTCAATCATCCGCCAGATATTGAGGACCTGCCATTGCCTCTCACGGTAGAGCGCCAGCTTGACGAGGAAGGCAAAGATATCCGAGCCAGGGTAGACGAAGGAGGTTGGGAACGCGCTCCAGTTGAAAGGCACAACAGATTGGGGAGGTTGGCCCTTCGCTGCTGAGGTCACTTGCCACTTCGAGACGAGGTACCTAGGAACCGGGATGTCCAATTTGTCGAGCCATGTCCCAGGCTTGAGGATACCTGGGAACCCGAGCTTGTAGAACCAGCCGTTGCCGTGCTCCATAGCAGCATGCATCGAACCTAAGAAGAAATCCCGGAACTGAAGGGCAGCATCGTTCTTCTCCTTGCCGTCGTTAATAGGTCGACAGGTGATCAGATAGTCGGCGGTATGCAGGGTCCGGAGACTCGTCTCGAAGTCGTTCTGAGGCGCGCGACCCGAGCGAAGAAAGTCGTCCTCATCCGGCGTCAGCTCGATCCAGACCGGCTCACGCTGCCCCTCCGCCTTCAGGCGCTCGTTTCGGGCCAGGACGATGAACGTGACCGTGAGATTCCCAGCGTCGATAAACTCCTTCAGGTTCGGCGCCGACAACTTCTTCTCCATCAAAGCATGATCCTTTTTGCTCCTCTCGGTGTTGTCGAAGATGAAGAGATCGAACGCCTTCTGGCCCAGGTTCTTGTCAATGGAGTCGGCGAAGATGCGGAATCCAACCTTATTGTCCCAGTTGCCCCCAGGCCGGAGCAGCCAGATCGTGGTGGACGGCATCTGCGAGTGCGGCTCGAATGTGAGTCGGATGTCCCCTTCCGCTTCCCAGGATCACTCGAGAGGAACCCTAAAGTGTGAACACCCTTCTTGCCTTTCTCCCAGGCAACGACCTGTGCATCCTTGTTCCTAGTAGGGCCGAAACCACTCGCTATGTTCCGAGGCGCATCTATCGCGCGGTAATCTCGATGGACAGGACCGAGGGGGGTGGTGTAAGCCTGATCGATGTAGCCTTTGTCGGGCTCTTGGAAGGAGAAGCCGGCGGGGACCTGGTTGGCGGTGTCAACCCATTGACGCGCGGGACGCGAAGTTCCCTGGCCGGTGGCATCTTCAGACCCCGCCTCAATGACTCCAGGCATTGCGTCGAACAGATCCTCTTCTTCAAACGCCGCCGCCATGCCGACCCAATCGGCGAGAGGATCCTCTAGCTCTGCAGTTGGAGCTGGCTCCTCATGGGAGAGTTTTCCAAAGTGGTTGGCACCGCGGGAGTTAGACGGCGACGCCATCAGAAAAGAAGAAAAAACCAGATCGTAAACGACCTGGGGGAAGAAAGAAGGGAAAAGTCTCTATGTCCCTCCACAGTAAAGTAGATAGGACAAACCAGATCGTCAGCGACCTGATGGAAAAGGATACAGTCCCTCCACAGTCAAGTAAACAGGACAATGGCCCTCCACAGCTAAGTGGACAGACCGGAGGGGAAAGGGAAGGGGGGGGCTCTGCGAAAGCAACTCACGGGCACACGCCGCGTGAGGCGCGCCTTGGAGACGCGGAGGGGAGGGCAGTAAAGAGGGGCGAAGAAGCGGAGGGGTATAGAGGGGGATGAGCGGAGGGTAAAGAGGGGGTTGTTGAGGAGGTGAAGCTTTTGGTGGTGAGGGAGTATAACAGAGAGAAGAAGGCCCGTGCGGTAGGCTTGGCAGGTGTTGACAAACGACGGCGATGTGACGGCAGACGACATGAGAGACTAGGGCATGGACAAAACAGTCTCTGGAACATGAAGGCCCGTTTCGATGTTCTGGTTACAGTCTCGGGTACGCAACACATCTTCTCTATCCTCCTGCGCCATATCTACGACAGCGCTCTACCAGCGGCAATCTCTCGACTGACAAGATGCGTTAGCAGCGGTTCTCGAGGGTGGTTGATTGCGACTTGACACTTACGACGTCCTCGATCTGACATCCACCAGGATGCACTTCACCCCCCAACCGACACCCCGGTGGTCCAGAGGATACCCCAACGACCGTGCCAGCACAATATCAACGTTGGACGCTGGCAGAAAACAAGGGACCAGACACATTTTGCTCTGTCTCTTCCACGTCCCATAAGGCGCCTTACTCCATGCCTCTCGGCAAGGCGGATGCAAACTGAACAGCTTGGCGAGTCTAGCTCAACAGCACGAAGGAGAGAGCAGCGCATCCAACGATGCAATCCTGGGAGAACTCACACGAACATATAGGCAGCGGGCAAGGAAACACCCTTGGGACCTATCGCTATGTCGAAAGGAAAGAAATTTAAAGAGAGCCGCAACGGTTACAGAGGCAGAAGCAGGATTCCATGCCGATCTTCCATCTCTTGGTTGAGCTGAACGACATTTAAGAAAGATGACAGACAAGGACGGCATCAAGGTTGGACAGCAAAGGAAGGCAAAATGACACACGAGAATGAGGGAGGCATACCTACGTACCTACCCGAACGAATACAGGCGTTGCTCAAATGGGCCAGGCGCATGGGAAGTCACACTTGCATAAGGATTCACAAAGGAACATGGACAGCCAGAGCTGCTCCCACCCACATTGGTCGAGGACTTTGAATCCAGTCCCTGGCCAAACTCCACAGTAGCCATGCAGAGCCCGAGCTGTTCCTTGCTGCATGCTTCTTCAGTGCGAGACGCTGCAGACGGTCACTGTCTTGAAGCAGTGACAACTTAGGCTGGTCACTATAGTTATGCTCCAGAAGTGAAGCCAGACGCTGCGGCGCATGATCCAGCTAACGTTCAGGCATCCTCGCGGTGGTACTTGTAAGCCCTCAAAACATTCCTGAGGGGTTTGTAGTTAGGATGGAGAAGGCCTAAGCGGCCCTTCTTCCCTTGCAGGAGGACGAGATTCTAGGTCAAGATCCAGCGGATACCTGACTCGACCAGCACGAGCTGAAGGCTTCTGTTAGAGACTGCGCTTTATGTTTTGGGGACGTGTATACTTTAAGGGTCATGTCTGAATGCCACCACAGAAAGGAGTGATGAGACTGAGAGCGACAAGCGCGCATACAACTGCTACCAATCACAGTCATGCAACGTACACATCATAAGCAGAAGAGGCGGTGCACGAATTTCCTAGTTTGCTGCGCCGGGCGATGATGATGGGGGTGAGGGGTAGGCAGATGATAAAGTGGAGACGTGGTGTACGCATCGTGCGTCGCTAAGCCAACCCTGGGAAGTTTGGAGGGAGAGGGAGCGTGAATACTCGATTTGGTGTGATAACAGTAGGACAAGAGGAGGATGAGAGGATGACATTCGGGAATGGAGGACCCTTTCGTTGCGAGAAAACCCTGAGGGGACCATGACTAAGCGTAGTCACGTGCCGTGCCCTAGGGTACCTACCTAGGTAGTCATTGAAAACTTGGGGTAAGTCAACACAGCTGATGGCAGGCAAGAAGTCCCCCTTGGCCTACTGGAGGTGGTATCATGACGACCTGGAAAGCGGCTCGATTTAGGGAATTTCATGTGTACAGCACGCGCGAAAACATCAACCAGCTATCGGGAAAATGTAGTGTGTCAACCCTTGTGCCCAAACGCCACGCTTTCGCGTGCCGGAAGCACATCACTCGAACAGCTCCTATCTCTTCCGACGATGTCGTGATGCAATCATGGTATTACAGGTTCAATCATATTCCCTTTGGGATCGGCGACCGTTTGGTGACGTTCACGACAGCGGATAGGATAGCGCTGGAGCGTGACCATCAAGAAAAGTCAATACAGACATCAAGAATACGCTTCAGTCGACTTGTTCTTCAGCACACCAACCACGTTCGCCGAATAGACTCACTATCCACTTCCATATTAAAGGTTTTAACGGACAGGGAGATCAAAGGCAAACTTACTGTAAATGGCTTACGACTGGCGACCACCCTCAATGCCTTAATTTGCTTACTTACAGAACCCTCGACGAAGTATGGGACCTATGGTTCAGTCACTGCAGCGCAGGCTACCGTCGAGTAATTCGGGCAGTTCAGTCCAACTCTGGTCCGGACACGACGGTGTTGACTTAGACTTATGAGTGACGAGGAAGGGAATTTTCATCAAGAGCCTGTTCAACTGTACGGCTCTAACCCCTTTGACCCAAAGCGGGGGGCCAAGCGTGCCAAGGAACGTGGGCGGATCTGATAAGGATCTCCGCACCAATGACGCGCATCCATGCGACCCGTGATCTCCGGCCGGAACTCGGGACCGGTCTCTCTGCCGATGTCGCTGGGCGCACTTTAAAGGCCGTCGCGCACCTCTCCGTCTATCATATCTTATCAGATCATCTCCCGCTCCTCCCCTAGCCGTCGGTTCTTCTCCTATCTCTGAGTTTCACGATGCGCCTTCAAAATGTATCAGACGGCCTGAATTCTTTGAACTCCTTGGCTGCTCTCTCCCTTTCTTCTCCTCACCGCGTGTTGATCGTCGGCTGTGCTTATGGCGGCATCTCGGCACTTGTAAATCTGCTGGACCTGTCTCAGGGAAAGCCCAGGGACACTGTCTATCCCGTCCCCAATTTCAGTGGTCGAAAGTCGAAAAACGGCCTGGAAATCACTGTCATCGACGAGAGAGATGGTTATTGTATGTCGCATTGACATTAGCCACCCATCTATTCCGTTTTCTGACCGTGAAATAGTCCACGCCGTCGGGGCCCCACTCGCCCATGTGACGTCCAAGCACACTGCTTCCATGTGGAAGCGGTATTCACACATCAACGAGCTGCGGCACCCGAATTTGAAGTTCAAGCATGGAACCGTGAAGAGGATCGACATGGCTTCCAAGGTTGCCGAGTGGGTCGATCGAAGTGGTGAGCTGCAAACGCAGAGCTACGACTACGTTATCGTAGCAACAGGACTGAGGAGGCAGTGGCCCGCGGTGCCGAAGAGCAACTCATATCAGGAATTTCTGAAAGACGGCCGGACTCTTGTTGAGCAGATTACCGGTGGCGATCATGCCCAGAAGGACCGAAAGGTCGTTGTCGTCGGTGCTGGTATGTCTGTGGTTCAATGAATGATTGTTACTTGCGAGGCTAACATACTCCCAGGCGCTGTCGGTGTTGAGTTTGCAGGGGAGATCAAAAGCCATTATCCCTACATCTCCGTCACTCTGGTCCACTCCAGGTCTCAGGTCCTGTCCTCAGAGCCTCTCCCTAACGAAGTGAAGGAGAGGGTCAAGTCGTTGTTGGAGGAGGAGGGTGTGGAGGTTCTCCTAGGAAATCGTGCAGCAATCCAACGTCTGCCGGATAGGAAGTTCAAAGTCACGTTGAGCAACAAGGAGGTCCTCGTCGCGGACGCCGTCCTAGATGCTACCCAAAAGGGATCTGCCACCACCGGCTTCCTGCCCTCTGAATGCTTGAACGGCGACGAGGAGGTCCGTATCAAGCCAACATTGCAGTTTGCTGCAACTATGCCGAACTCGGATTCCCATTTTGCAGTGGGAGACGTGGTTGAGTGGTCCGGTATCAAGCGTGCCGGTGGAGCCATGGTTATGGGGCAGCTGGCTGCGTGCAACATTTATGCTTGCATTCTCAATGCCGAAGATAGCACAAACGACTTCGCTCTTGCCCAACTCCCGGAATACCAGAACGTTATAGGCATCGCAGTCGGAAAGCAATGCCTCACGTACGACAAACAAAACGGCATGAAATGGGGCGTCCAGTTGATGAAAGATTACTTCCAGGATGATCTGGGATGGGCTGCCAATCTACGATATCTTCGCCTCACGGACGCGGAAGATGACGCAGTCAAATCCACAGCGAACCTTCAGGATGCAGAGATATATTCAGACGCAATGTCTGCTGCGTATTGATCCTTGTTTTGGGCATGGGACGGGATTATAGGCGATTGGTGAGAAGGGAGACCGGAGGCAATATGACCAGGAGATTCTGGTGTTACTGTTTACAATACATTTGTCAACAGCTATCATTGAAATACTACGGATATATCGGCCACTTGATAGTCAAGCATGACCCACGCGACTCGGAGTCACCACAAAACGTTTTCTCCGACCACGCGCGTAGTTTCGGGAACTACTGTCCTCCGCCTAAGTGCATCCAAACCCCCTCCGACTTATACAACACTTCAGTCCGGCGCTGTCCCAGCTTTGCCGTCGGCCTCGCATTTTTACTCAACTGGGACCAATACAAGCCAAGTACATTGTAATACGAGTCGTAGATGATAGGATTATTATTATTCTCCCCTCTGCGTCTTACAAGTTTGGGCCACTATGACAGTCATGAGTTACTGATTCGTCATTCCCTCACTCCCTCGCGATGCGCTTCTACTTGGGGACAATTTCGATCGACAGGCCCGGAGATTCAGAAAGTTGGTAATTAGCTGGAAACACGATACCCTTGTTGGGGCAGTTCGGGATCTTCGTAAAGCCTTGTACCCTTCCATCCTTCTTGCAGGCGTTGATGAGGGCCTTGAAGTATTCTCCCAGCTTATAGCAGTACATGGTAGCCTTGAACACCTGTCCAGCTTCTGGATTAAAGTAGAAGGCCGACTTCGAATTTCCCGAAGAGACCAGTACTTGGTGCACCGGGTCGTTGCTGAATAATGGACGCTCGATTACACAATCTTTGTCCCCGAGGGAAACCAAGTAGTCCGCCATAGCCGTAGCCTCGCCCTCGGTGGGCATCCCGGTGTTGGGTGTCACATAGGCGCAGACATACTCCCAGTTGAAATCATCTTGGCCTGAACACATGTTAGTTGATTGTTCTTTATATCGACGACCACCTCACTTACGCCTGTTCAGATTCTCATCCCACTGTGGCATCCGTCCCACAACTTTCGTAAACTGTACGGGCGACGCATCCACAGGCTCTACGGGCACGGATGCAGCAATCGGGAGAAGAGATAATAGGCTTGCAGTGAGGACTTTCATCTTGAAGTCTGGTGTGTGTATGCCTCTCCCGACAGCACTGGGGAGAATTCAGGGTCTGGCAATTATATTAAACCAGCACTGGTATCCAGAGCATGTATGCAGCTAGGCATAGTGGGTAAGGAAGCACATTGCGACTCTTCCATTTACCTAGTTAAGGGTAAGTGGGGCAGAAACGCCTTGCGGGCTGACACTATTGCCGCTTCGGGTCGTTGGATGACACGAGTTCGTTGAAGGATCTAGTACGGCTGTGACAGGGCCAACCTGGCACTGCAGGGCGGTTAATATCCCAAAACGCTGAAATTAATGAACGCGACTAAGTTTAGACGTGGGTTATGTCGCGTAATTTCCAAGCAGGCGAGGTGCCTGTGTGAATACTCCGTACTACAAGGCACTGTTCCAATGGCATAAACAATACAAGTGTGCAAAATTGCTCCGTATGTGCACTTACCAGTCGCATAGACAGGGACTACTTCTTTGCGGATAGTACACAATCGTTTTCCAAAAGGCGGCCAAGGGAATCGCGCTCTGTCCTGGAAACTGGAGAAATGCGCGGCAGACCGTTCCGGCTAGGTGATGGAGTGGTGTAATCCTGGGTCTTACCACTGCACTGCACCGCTTACCGCCTTCAATCCCGTTCAATATTCCATCAAAATTTGAGTGGCTGCTTACGTGTTACTTGCCCTCAGGCAAAAACATAGGTGCATGATAATCGCTGTCGGCGTGCGTTTCTCCTCCGCCTTAAATCATATACCTATCTACCCCAGGGTATTGATCCGAGGGGGCCGACACAGCCAAGGAAGATACAGCAACGCTTGCATTGTAGGAACGTGCACATGCACGAGAAGTATGGGACTGATATGTCGTGCTTAAGATTAATTTGCAACCTCGTCTTTCACGTCCTTCAGCAGAGTTGGAGCCAGCCCAATCTTCCTTCGCCAGGCGTAGGTCTCTAACTGATCCCAATCAACGCATTTTCTGGGACTGGCAGAATGGGCATCCAGAAATTTTGCCTTGGTGTTCTCTGGCCAGGTGAATGTGTACAAGCTAAGGTCACCAGTGCACATGACTGAGAGGCGGAGAACCTCAATGCAGTGATCTGTGTAAAGTCAACGATGGTGCGCCGCTGGGATCCGCCGACAACACGTGGACCCGTAGGATCAGAATCCGAGCAGGCTCACCTAGATGATCCGTGACCATATCTTGTTCTTGCTGGGTCATATTTTCTGCATCATGCCGCGAGTAAAGGAAGTACCGGAGTCGGTTCTGATTGGGGTCAAGACGATGGATCCTACCAGAGTCCAAAGGCGCTTACCAGGCAATGGATCTGATGATACGCCCCCAGCGCCGCGATGTAGCCCCCATTCTTCACTTTTACTGATGTTTTGGGAGAACTACCCGCTGCCAGGAGTTCTGCCTCGGAAGCATTGAAGTATAGGGCTGCATCTGTCAATATTTGTGGCATGTGCTGCACGCGGTCGCATCCTTGTCGCTACCTACGCTGTAGAAGATGATCCCACGCCGCGGCGTTGGATGAACTTGGTGGCCCGGAGAATTTACTATATTTTGAGTGGTTCGTTGCATGTTCCACTTTCAGAATGCGTCGAAGTGAGCGGAGCTCTGGGACTGTATGATTGTTAGCGAGAACAGTGCTCGAATATCGCCAAAAAACTCACATATGACCGGCGGACTCCGATCGGAGTTGGAGAAACCCGAGGAGACATTTTCAAGTAACAAAAAGAGAACTATAACGTGGAGGAGGAAGATGTAGATGGCAAGCCATGAATGTTGCCGGATTGTTTGGAGGTATTTGCGTCTAGAACCAGTAGTTGAATCTGTTGCCTTGTGGTGGCCTTTCAGTAACGACTCCTCTGCCTCGTCCATTTTCTTTGTACATGCACCATTGCGCTCTTCGTTTCAGTGCAGTTATCTTTCAAAAGCAAGTGCAAAATGGGAAGCTCTGATGATTACGCTGCCCCCAGTCGAGGCAGTGCAAGAGAAACAGGGGAACTGGAAGGGGCCGAAATCCGTGCGTGATGCATGGATTATTTTAACCCCACAGTCGTCCCAGGATTTGAGTTTGATAGGCGCACCCACCAGATCCCTGGGCAGAGATGCTGGACATATTGATCCTTTGAGTGCGAGCCCGCTGTCTCGGTTCCAAGGCATGTTAGCCCTATGACAGCCACGGCGGCATGCATCCTGGGCGAGGGAGTACACCAAGTGAGCCTCAGCTCAATCATCTTCCTCGATATATCTCATCCTGATCCGCATAGTTCAGATTGCTGATCCTGTGTGGCCGTATGCCCAAGAAATATTTGCCAACGCCTACGGTCCATCGTCCTGTCACCGAATTGTCAAGAAGTCAACATGATCCGCTCCGCCGTATCTATTGCCTTTGTTGCCCTGCTTGCACTTGCAGCAGCAGCACCTGGTACATATTCCACATTCGCCATTCATTCTGAACCCATTCTCACAAGTTACAGTTCAGCCTAGAGCCGCGGTAGAAATCACAACATCGCCGGAGTGCGAAAAGATCAGAAGTGCGTTCATGCTCCTCTCAAGGATATACTGTCACTTACACAAATTCCAGCCCGTCGGAGCGAACAAGTGAAGACTGTTGTGGTGAACGGCCCAACTCCAGGCAGCACAGAACAACAACCTGAGGATGGAAATACCTTCTTCGCATTGGGCTGCGTCTTCTAGGATATTGGGCTAGAAATGCAATCAGACGAGTATAGTTAATTGATAATACAATCAAACTGGTGAACATAAAATTCAATGGACACGCATGGAAGCAACATAGATAGGTACCATCGAAGACTTCCCCGAAGAGGAGAAGCAATGCTCCCGCTTCAAAATCGTCGAGTCCGAATTACGTGTACGAGTGTGCTCAGACCGCATGCCTCCTGCAGGGTTCTCGTACGTTGCTTCTTCGTATGGGCTGGTGAGAGAGGAGTGCCGACTTGCGCATGCATAGATAAATGGCTTACACTCCAAGAGCCCAATATGCACAATCCAACACCCAGATGGGAAAATTCACGAGCCTAAGGGTGCCGGCCTCTTTACCTCTGTGCACTAGCCCCGGCGCTTACAGACCATTCCCGCACTGCCGTTACAAGGGTAAACTCACATCGTGCCCCATGATTTGTCGGAATTCTGGGTGCGGCCATAATCGCCACGCACAATCTATCACACCCGACAAACCCTGACAGTATTCCAGCTCCGACAAAGTGTGAGAAATCTGGTCAAGGCCATCGTTGACATTGACGCCAATTCACGATTTCGCAGCAGTCATATGCATCTGGGCAGTTGCGGAGTGCATGAGGCGGATTCGACCAGCGTCCAATCCTCTTGGTGAATACCTACCTTGTTTGCGGTGCATCAATACGGTTGACAAGGGGCTGCTCAAGTGCTGACAGCAATATGTACCCATATTAGTCGAGGCGGAGTCTGCGCGTACGGATCCCGTCTTCCCAAATGTTGGATTTCGGATTTGGGATCTTGGATGGGGGCCAGCGAACTCTTCCGTAGCCACGCTCTATGGGGGCGGCGCCTTGGAGAACAGTATAATTGTGGCACTAGAGTCTGCTGATTCCACGACCACCACAGCAGATTGACAACGAACGTCCTTAGCGACCGTTAGGCGGTTCTTCACCCTACCCTACTCCACACACTTCAGTGTCTTTCGCGCAATCCCTGAAGATGTTCATGCCCATCCCAGGCCCGGCGGCCATCCTTGGCTCCATCATTCCTCTCCTCGTTTTGGATGTCGTTGCGGTTGCCTCGAGGTTTTATGCCAGAAGAAAGAGAAGACAACCACTCCAGACAGATGACTGGCTCATGATTCCGGCTCTGGTTCTGGTCACAGCCCTTGCCTCGATGATGTTCTACGGAATCAATTCCACGGCTCTGGGATATCCGGCACCCCCCACGCCAGAGACAGAGACGGGGGCGCAGAAGAGGTCGGCTATTACTGCGGATGACTGGAAGATTGTCACTGCCAGGAGGGTAAGTGCGAGAGACCGTTAACCTTCTCTAAACTCTCATAACCGCCTGCTTACTTGGACCAGCTGGAATATTCCTTTTTAGTCATCTTCGCGACAACCAATGGTCTCATCAAATTGTCTGTCCTCTTCCTCTATCGCCGCCTTTTCGTGGTGGACAAGAATTGGAAGAACAGCCGCAACATCTTCTTCATGACGATGATCACCCTTATCTCTCTCTGGGCCGCTTCTTATACCTTCGCATTTATGTTCATGTGCAAGGGCAAGTTCGAAATTCTGTTCACTGACCTGCTTGCCGTCATGCAACAGTGCGTCGACACCTTCATGGTCGGCTATTCCTGTTCCATCTCGGATTTTATTGGCGATGGGCTTATTGTATTAATTCCCATCCCATTCGTGTGGAAACTGCATCTTCCCTGGGAAAAGAAACTGGCTGTTCTGGGTGTGTTCCTCCTTGGAATCCTTGCTTCCGGCGCCTCTTTGGTTCGCTTGCTTTGGATGAACTGGGCAAACCATATAGGCGAGGACGAATCTGTGGACGAAGCATGTGAGTTCAGAGTGATCAATTTCCCGACACGGTTTCTCACTGCTGACACTTCACAGTGCTTCTCACTTCAGAACTCTATTGGTGTCTAATGGAGATCACGATCGGTCTTCTTGCCTCCTGCCTCCCAACTCTCCGGGGCTTGGTCCGAACCAATAGTGTGGACAGCGTATTGAAAAGTGTGCGGAATGTCTTCACTCTCAGGTCAACATCTTCGACTTCGCAGCTTGGAGACAGCAAAGACAGCACCGGGAAGTCGAGTAGAAGCTTCGACCGGGATGTGTACTCTGTGACCGTGGAGACTAAGGTCACTCAAGGGAATAGAGCTGAGCAATGGGCTTGATTGCCTTTGCAGTCTATTTGTTGCGTCGACTCTCTCGTTCGTGTCCTTCATCATTTTTTATTTCAATTAGCGAATTATACCCATTATAGACTAGACAGAGGAGCGTTAAACAGGAATGTGTTTCCATAAATCAATCAGCTTATGCGCAGACCACCTCCCCATTGCTAAATTTCCTTGGAGGGTTAATAGATGTGCTGCCGATGCCTCATGTACATTGGACTTTCGATAAGTTGAGAAATAATACCTTTCTGGGCGGTATCTGTGCGTATGAGGCGCTAAACTGAGGTACTATACCAGCTTAAGGCCATAGTACTGTCCGGATTCTTCCCGCTTAGCATCACCATTCCGTCCTGAGGCTGTCAAATATCGAGATGGCTGCCCCTTGTTCTATTCGAGTAAGAGCCGTCTAGCTACTATCCGGATATTGTGTATATACAGAACTCGCGCACGCTAACTGTGCTTCAAATTGCTGTCATGTCACTCAGGAAATGCCATAGGCATATGCCTGTCCAAGAGGTGTCAACCCGTTGATCTCACTATTGACGAGAACCCCGGGCGTTGCATAGTGGAACGCATAACGCTCAATCCACTCCTGCTTTTCTAGCCAAGGCAATACTGCCTGAAGGAAATTCAGGGCGTCTCCGGTCCAAATCCCAAACTCTGTGACCCACAAGTTCCGGCCTCCGCCCGCCGCTCGAATGGCTTCCATGTAATCTTTGAAATACTGGAGTTTATCCTTTTGTTGCCCTTTGTCCGTCGGCCAGGTGTCGAACCAGTGAGCAACGATAAAATCCACACGAACGCCCTCTGCCTCGCAATCCTTGATAAATGGCTCCAAGAAGTCTACACCCATTGCCGTTCCATTTTCGGAGATTTTCCCATTGGTAACAGCTGGAGCACCGATTCTTAACTCGGGATAGTCTTTCAGGAGCGGCTGCACATGCTGTTTGTGAGAGAGGACCGTCTGCGTTACATTCTGCATACAAGCACCGCCTCCTCTACCAAAGTAAGCATAATCCAGACGAGGGGTCCCTAGAACCTATGTCACTTACCCGCATTGATCCGGTTCGTTAAAGCTTAGTACATGCTTTGCGCCCGCCTTGACGGCTTCTCTAACGTCCGCTGTCCAACGGTCGACATACTCTTTCGTATCGGCATGGAGCATAGGCACGTATTCGAAGTGGGGTTTCGCTGTATCAAAGCCATTGCTAAGCCAGTTATAGCCCCAAGTAAGGCCCCCGAACAAGGCCGTGACGTCGCCATTCTCGAACGCGACTCCTCGTTTGCTCGTGGAACCTCGAGCTTCAAGAGGTTTTGCGCGGGTTTGACTGATAAAGGTACAAAATATCAAAATAATAGGGGAAGACTTCAGCATTACCATTGTCACTCTTGTGGCGCACGCAATTGAATCTGGAGAAGGATAAAGAGACCTGAGGTACACGGAGTAATTCATTATAATTCCCCGTATGATGACCTTTAAAATATCTATTTTCCTCAGTGACATATCTAGGATACGTGGACTCTCGCAGTCCGGACTTCGACGGTCAATGTGGCGGTGGCACGTTCGAAGGCGTAGGGCGAGCTGACACAACCGGACCCGAAGTGAAGATGATCGTCAGTCCCGCATTCTCATTATGAAGGCCAGCAGGAATAGAGATTGGAATAAGTGTAGATTGTTAAATCCGATTTGTTATAGCGGATTTCAGACCTCTTTTTCTAGAATAAAGCAGATGAAAAGCTTCACCTCTAACTCACATGGAGGTGATCTTTGACAACCAAGCAATGTACAGTTAAGCTTTCGGATGTCGGTATCCTATGCGTCAGCCAGTTACAGAGTAAGACAAAGCTCAGCTTTTCCATGATGGCGTCGGTAATAAATAAGATCGACTGTGTCTCCAAGTTCAGGACGTCTTTACGCCTTCGTGGGGCGAGAGGCTGATGCTTACACTCTCCGTTCGATATTCCACAACCAGAGCGATAGGTAATGCGTTCGAATATTGCATAAGCGGACATCTGCGCTGAAGTGCAGCACGCGGATAGTCTTCGATGGCCATGGTGTTCTGGAGCCGGCAGTATAAGTATCTGCCAATCTTGACAGTGCGTGCTTTTAGCCTGGCAAATAAAAGTGTATCTCAGCGCAGACGAAGGAGCTAACAATACATAGGTAAATGGCTGACACTCCTATAAAGGGCTAATTGAAGCTGACTTAGGGAATGGTGGATAGCGAGAGGCGCCAGAAGAATTTTGAGTATCCTCGGTTCATGCTCACCACCACGATTACCTAGCTATGTACTCATTCGCAGGTATTTGCTCGAAAAGGCCCGGACTTGAGGCCAAGCGGGTTGCTTTGAGCTGATCATATTAATGGAAGTAAACTTAGTGACGCAACATTGCACGCCTGTGGCTGACATTCGCTGAGTTCAAAGATAGATCGCCCTATCGATTCGTCTCATGGATCCCTGGCGCGGTGCATGAAAAGCCGATGATGGCACATTTGCCGCAGTGTCTAGGCGTACTGCACCTATTACATCTTTGCCATACTTCTCGATGTAAGATACCGCGCACCCCCGAATTCTCACTACTTAACGTTTCCCAGCTTCGTTTTGTGGTTTCCGTGCGTGAAGCAAACGGGAGCCTTGACAGATATTTATAACGTTGTGAAGGCGGGGTTCCATTAATAGTGTCTGAGACGGTGGATCAATACTTCCAACATTCCTGCCTAGGTGCCCTAGCTGCCACTTACGTTGGGTCTGCTGCCATGGTTAGGACCTTCATACATACAGATCGGCAAGGCCACGCTAAGGATATCTGTGCTTAACCGAAGTGGTTTTAATGCATCTTTATATTTTCCCATGACCATATGCGTGGTGCAGTGGAAGCAAGGAGAAGCCCAATCGTATGTAGTATCACGAATACGAGCTTCTCGTATTCGGTGACCGAGGAGACGAGCGAGCAGCACGCGAACGAATCACAACATGACTTGCGCTCGTTCCAAAGGGATTCGATACGAAAACATCTATACAATAACATACATGGTCCAAAAAAGGCCATTCGATGACTTGGCAGGCGATAGACACTGGGGAATGTCACCATGCCAGTGAAGCAGAGTGCCTGGCAGTTTTAAGGTTGACTGTTCCCAAAGCTAGCGGATCCAACAATGCTATCTTAATTGCATCGCTTCGCCGCATTCTACAGAGCAAGATTCTGCGTTCAGATTGATTGTCATCATGTCCGCAGCTGATATTGACCTCAGCAAAATCCCACCATGGTTACTGAACAAGGTCGCTGTTGCTTCACCGCCGCCCGGATATAAGGCTGATCTGGTGAACCCTGCTAGTCGGGATGGGCCTTCCAAAGTCGTAATTTATGTAATGGCCCCATTGATGACAATAACTCTGATCATACGCCTGTACGTTCGGGGCCGTCTACAGAAATCATGGGGCGGTGATGATGGTATGTACCCACTGTGAGGGAGCGTTACCGCGTGAGTAATAGGAGACTGATGCAGCGTAGTTTTGGCCGTTTTATCCGCGGTGAGCCAGTCATTTACCAATAAGGTATTTGTATACTGATATTCGGCGTCTAGATCTGTGTGGGTGGGTATTGCGGCGTGGTAGTATACCGTAAGTCCTGCGGGCTTGCAAAATGCAATCAGTCTAGGGTGTGCTAATGTAGTTAATAGTAGCGGACGGACCCGGTGGAGAGCATCTCTGGGAAATTCCAATCGGACGTATTACTTCTGGCGTCATGAAGGTACGATTCATCAATATGATTCACTACTCCGTTTACTGAATAGATCGAGTAGGCAAATCTTGCCGCCCAGTGTCTCTACGGCTTGGCCTCCATCTTCACAAAATCCGCGCTCCTCTTCCTCTACCTCCGGATATTCCGTCCAGCATTTCGTGCAGTAAATCTAATCTGGGTTGGTCTTTCACTCGTCTTAGTCTCACATGTAGCTGCAGCCGTTGCGCAGATAGTTATTCTGGTTCCAAGGGGCGGTCAGTCGTGGTTCCGTCCCAATAGCTCGACAGTGCAGCACGACGCTACAAAGACAGTAGCTGCACAAGGAGTTTTAAGCGTCTTCACTGATTTCTATGTCCTGTTTATACCTATGCACCTCGCAGCCAGCTTGCATCTCCCCTTCGCGAGAAAAGTGGGTGTTTGTGCTATTTTTCTGACTGGTTTGATGTGAGTCCCTATTGCGAACGTCCAATTGGAAAACTGGTTGAAGCTGACATGGAAAGCGCCTGTATCTGTTCTCTGGTGGGAACCGTCATCCGATTCCGACTCCGCCAAACCGAGGACTTAAGCGGATGGCAAAGAGCAACTCGTACCGCAGATCCGTCTCGTTTCTTCGCTATTTCAAAAATGCTTCGAATGAAACGAGGGAGGAGAAGACAACCAGTAAGAGCGAACACAAAGATCTAGAAAAGATTAATCTTTCAATCCCTAAGCCGACTTTGACGGGGCTGAAGTCCATTATTCAGGGTGGCGGGAGGGGACAGACAGGGCCAGGTGGGATGAACGAGAGCTTTGCCCCTCTTGATTCATTCGAAGACGACTATCATGCACAGTTCAAGACTGGACGTAGGCAATGATAATATATCTGTTACACTCCCGCTATATTGAATGCGATATCTCCTTGAACCCAATAACATCCCCTATTTACATATTACCCCGAGATGTGAACAAGAGTGCGTGTACCATCTATGCATTGAACTGGAGGAGCTTATCGGGGTGCCGCCTTGTCTAACTTGCAGTGTTTAAGGCTCACTTGTAAATTGTGGATAATTAAAGAATTTCTTTAACGTAAGGACATGGAGCAGGGTGGCCCCAAGATTACTGTCGTTCCGTCCAAAATATTTCCTCAGAATTGACGTCCCCGCAGCGCTGGTGTGGAGGTTCTGCAAGCTTTCAACTGCATTCTCTTATGTCGGTCGGCAACTTGTGATAAAGAAGACGAAGATTCACGTTATCAAGAGGCCTGAGATACACATGCGCATAAGACGTGTCCAATCCGTAGAAGCGCAATGTACTACCTATAGTAGTACTATGTCAAAATTGTGAACACCCTATACGGTCCACGGGCGCGAATACATTCTCGCGTCGCGAAGAACGCATCTCAGTTTCACAAGACTACAGCACCACCAAAGCGCGCACCTTTAGCTAAATCCTCTCCGTCAATCAAATGTGCGGGCAAAGATTGACTATTTCCTACCGCATTGTTATTATTCCTTGGCGTAAAAGTGGCGCTACAATACCTGAACTTATACCAGAGTTCTCCCGCTCGCATACAGCACGAAGGCACCCTGAGGTACCCCCTACGCAGCTAGAAGGAAGACTACACCCTAGAGTCCCTACTACAATTAGGCTAGCTTAAATCTCTTGCGGAGCAAGAAAACGCCATTCTCTAGCTGCAAGAAGGCAGCTAAAGATTGAGTAACAAATGCTGGTAGAGGGCGCTGGGCTGGCTAGAAACCTAGAGAGACCCCTTCCTCCCACCTCACCATGGACAGGATCCGGAGAAAGCAAGACCTCACGTATTGGAGGCGCAAGGAAACGCCACATAGCTCGGTTGGCTATTTAAACTTTGCAAGGCGGCACCAATAATTCTAACCAGGCCGAGGGAATCATCAGGTTTTCAAGCTCATCGTGTGTGGTTCCCTCGTTGCGCATGAAGAGCTTCGAATCAAGAAGTGGGCGATTTAGAGTCCTATGTATCAGCCAAGTCAAATTACTTATGGAGGGGTGAAATACTAAGGGTATCAAGAATATGAGTTCCTCCACATCCCGAGTCCCTCTCGTTCATCTCCCTTCGCCTCCCCTTTCCTCTCCTAGTTCAACTTCATCATCAACCTCCCATGGTGACCGCTTTGGTGGCCAGAATTTCAATCCTCCTTTTATATAAACTCATCGCATGCCTTAACGGGTCCCCATACACTACTGTGCGGAGTAGCTGGTCGTCGATCGTTACGGCTTCAATGTCTTCGTTTTCGTGGAGGGACTGCTGTTGCTGAGATTGCGATGGTGAGTGGGAGCGGGAGTGGAACAACCCCCGGTGACGATGCTGCTGAAGACGATGTGGTTTTTCGCGGAGAACAATGATGCGGCCCGGCACAGACAGCGTCGTCGGGGGTACATGCCATATCGGTGGAGGAGATGTCGACATCGCCGTAGACTGTTTGGAAGGTCTGGACGACGCCGTCTGGAGGGTCGTACTTGAGCCCGACAAATTCAACCTTGACAAAGACGCCAACGTCTGCGTATAAAAATGCCCTGACCCGGACCCCGAACTCCCCACCGATGGAGCAGGTGTAGCATATAACCTGAGCAAACTCTTCACCACGGCCTTATCCGCCCTCGGCACGGGATCTCCCTCGTTCACGAAGCTGAAAAACAAACTCTTCCGATGCCTCTTCTCATCCGGTCTCTGCAGCGGCAGAAGACTAATAGGGGGCGCCCCGAAGGTCACACAATGCACCCTCTTAAAGAACCCCGTGAGGTAGGTAAGCTCAGACTGGACATTCCGGCTGAGCATATGCGCGTAAAGCAGGGCCGCAACAGCACCACCGGCAGAATGTCCCGTAATCAACAGACTTGCATCTTTTCTTCCTGGATTCTCTTGTAGAAAGATTCTTAAACGCTTCGCTACGGGCTCTACCATTCGGCGAGCCACGTCCAAAAATCCGCCATGGCAAAGATTGCCGTCATCGTCGAGGAAACCCTGCGGGCTGGCTGGCTCCGATTTCGAATTGACGGCCCAGTCCATGAAGGTGGCGGACCCACGGATGGAAAAGATGATGGTGTGCATGGAATCGAGCGGCAGTGAGGTCAGGGTCGTGGCTTTGGTGCCCGAGCGCCAGTTGGAGGGGATGTGAGTTTCGTGTGAAGATGGCGAGGAGGAGGTTGGGTTAGAGTAGACGTGGAGGGAGTGGGTGGCGGCGAGGCAGAGGAGGGGCCATGTGGGCAGATAGCTGGACTAGTCAGAAGGACCAGAAAGTCGAGTGAGAGACAAGGACCTACACTTTGAAGGGCGGGAGGTATAGAGGGAGCCTTGAGTTTGCGTACGAGTGAACCTTCGAGAAATAATTTGAGCCTTTTCTGGCATCTGAACTTGGATATATCGGGATTGGTGAATACCCTCTCCGTGCCGTATCAGGAGAAAGGGTAGCCTGCGATGGATACCGTTCGGTATCGTAGACGAAGTGCTCATTTTCACTGCCGGTGAATCCTTCATCAATGCTTGTAATGAGGGCATCCAGCTTGGAGGCAACCACGTCGCACAAGGCGGCGCCTTGGTTTAGGATTTGGCAGCTACTTTGGTTCGTATCGAGGTACTGTCCGGTGTTCGATCTCAGCTGGACGGCACTTTTGCTTGGGGGCTGGGTCGGATATGCAGGCGGCGACTGGATTATCTGCTGATTTGAGTTCGTCGGTTTGGGTTTATGCTTTTTTCTCCTTCGCCCAGCGCCGAACATATCTAGCGTCATTATTGTAATGAGGATTGGACGCCTTTAGTCGTGTGTATGTAGGCCGGAGGTATCCACGTGACGTGCGCCTCATCTCCTCCACCAGTCTGGTTGAGCTGATGCAGGACCTTCGCAATCAGAACTCTTTCCTTTCTTTTCAATTGCCCAGCTTCTCTTCTCTAAGATGGCGCTTTCCAGCGGCAAGGCCTCGTACTCTTATCAAGCCGCCTTGGGCAGGCACATCCTTAAATACTTGAGCTCGGAACCCCTCAGTTAGCCTCGTCCCACACCACCCTGGGGCAGCATAGCCACAGCCTTCAACCCCAGTCTCTGGCGATTCATAGGCCCGCAGGCCCTCGAATCTTGGAGAGGCAAACCCAACATTAAGACCCTCATTCGCCGCATACCCGGCGATCTATGGCTTGGCGTTCATCTTTCGGAGCGCTGAGACCGATCTGGCAGGGGAATGTGGTCATCAACTCCAATTGTATCAAGCCGATAATATTCAAATGTAAAGCTAACGGAACTCCGCGTGGGACGAAGTATGCACTATCTCTACTCGAGCGTCTACAATCGATTGACCATAAATCGTGGAGGCTATGGCCATATCTCATTTCAGTTCCTTTGTGAAAATCCAACGCCAGGAGGCCGTGTCCTTCTCGACGGCAACATACAAAAGCGACCCCCGTATGCTCCCTACTGTTCAATCGCTCTCCAAAACAATACCTAAGTTCAATTCCAGCTGCGCCAGCAGCGTCATATCGTGATTCTGTCGACGTCTACATGACTGACAACGGGCTGGGGCTTTTCTTTCATGGATGTAGTTATGATCCGAAGTGATCATGTGATCAAGTTTCTTTGATGGCGACGCGCAGCTCCAACTTCGATAAAGGGGCGCAGAAAGATCGAAAGTAGCAAAACGGCGAGCTCGCCAGGAGGACAACAAATCGCCAACTCCAAGCAATGAAAGGCGACCACACAGAATGCGGCCTAGAAATCAGGGAAAAGATAACCATGCCTGGGGGCCACGTTAGCGGGATACGTGAGGAGGGAAGGTTGAACACTCACGGATCATCCCCTGTTTGTCCGTACGCCTCTGTCTCTTCTGGATATTTGTCGAACTGGCTGGCGTCGCCGACACCAGCGCGGACAGGGGGTACATAAGGTGCATCGATGTCCTTCTTCTGCAGCCGTTCCCATGTCACTTCAGCAAACCAAGGATGGTTCATCACGTCCTTGCTACCTCCGTGAAGATTTCCCAGTCGCTTGGTCAGATCCGGGGTAATGAGTTTCTGCAGCAAATCTTGCGCATCTGGATGTATGTAGGGAGGGTACTTCACGCGACCCCTGAGGATATTCTCGTAGATCTTCATGGGTGAGCCGCCATCCCAGAAGGGTGTGAAGCCACACAACATCTCGAAGATCAAAATGCCAAGTGACCACCTACAGGGGTTAGTAAAGCGGTTCGAGACAGGGCGACCCTGGGGGACAAAGGACTGACCAATCCACGGACTTGTTATAACCCTTTGATGCTACAACTTCAGGCGCCAGGTAGTCGGGAGTGCCGCACAGCGTCCAGGTAATGTCCGGCACCTCTTTTGCGAATCCGAAGTCTGTGATCTTGAGATGGCCGTGGCGGTCCAAGAGCAGATTCTCGGGCTTCAAGTCGCGGTAGATGATGTTCATCGAGTGCAGGTAATCCAATGCAAGCGTGACTTCGGCGGCGTAGAACTTTGCGACCGGATTGGGGAAACGCTTAGTGGGAGTCAGCATTAGGTGCTGGGGCTAAGTATTAGGGACACGGGTCCTACCTGGGATTTCCGCAACAAGCTGAAGAGCTCACCACCCTCGACGAAATCCATAACCATGTATAAGTTCTTGGAATCTTGAAATGTTCCCCAAAGAGTGATCAAAAAGGGATGTTTGACCTGTTGCAACATGCGGCGCTCGTCGTTTGTGTGCTCCACTTGCTTCATCTTGACAACCTGGGCCTTCTTGAGGACCTTGACAGCGTAGAAGCGCTGGTTGTGCTTGGATTGGACGAGATGAACCCGACCAAAGCTTCCAGTGCCCAGAGTGCGCTGTATCGCGAAATCCGAGAGAGTGTATTTGCCTTTTGTGACGCGAACTTGGGGCTGTGCGGCCGGAGTGGGTTGAGCATGATGGGTGGCCTGAGCAGGGACGCCGCCGTTTGCTGGTCTCGCAGCCTGTTGGCCATGCTGACTCTGGTAGGACTGGTTGGAGTTGGTGGGGTGGATCAAATTCTGTATGCTCGGAGCATTGTGCTGTGTCTGTTGATAGGGCTCAGGGGAGGCTTGGGGGGTCGCATAGGCCTGCTGGGCCTGGACGGCGGTGTTCATGGGTTCGGATGGCTTCGAGGTCGCGGTCGAAGCCTGGGTAGATTGCGATGCTGCGACGGAGTCGTGGGCAGAGTCGTGGGGAGCACCGGAAGATTTCCTGGCGAAGGGGCCGCTGGTCTTTGATGAGGCAGACGGGGGGTTCTGAAACGAGGTCTCTTTGGAGGGCGACGACGGAGAGTCGAGGTCGCGGGAGCCCGTCGAGTCCTTCGTCCGCTTCTTCTTGAGGAAACCTAGAGTCGGCATACGAGCGGCAGCGGAGGGATGTTGCCCAGCCCTGGCGGGAGGGTCGAGGTGCCGCAACGGGCGCCGTTCAGCGGGCGTGGAAGTGTGGGCGATGCAGTGAACACAATGGCGTCAATGGACGGCGGGGCGGGGCTGGGGCGAGGCAATTGGGACGAAAGGGGCGGCGCGTGTGGCCGAAGGGGTGGCAGCAGTTGATGCGGTGCGTGTGAGATGCAGCAGTGGAGGAGTAGAGGTGGTGGTGGGGAAGCAGGGAGAAGAAGCGTGAGAGAGATCGGGGGCTGGAGGGTTGCGTTGAGGCTGCTCCAGGACTGCTCTGCATTTGCTCGGCGGGGAATGGTGGGCTTTGCGCGCTTGCAAGGGGGGACCACCCCGGGGCCCGTCATCATCGCTCCAAGACCAGACGGATCTAGATATCTGACATCAAAGAACCCGGCCGCGCCGTTCCCCCGCCAGTCGGGGAGGGTTTTTGCAGCTCAGCACTCGTGCTGGCACGTGTTTTTCTAGTGCTTCACTCATGGTGTATTTTTTGCGCATCGTGGTACGTGGGAGAGGTTCAGTATCTGCATTCCTCCTTGCTCGCCTTTCCCTTCCTCCATTCACATCTTGGCCCAGCTGGTACCCATGGACAGCTGGACAACTCTCGGAGCACTGGAGCTCATCAAGCTTCGAGCACGGGCTTCCTCCAGTATTCTAGATCCAGCCCACACACCTCCATCCGCCGCTGTCGGAACCGCTCGTAGAGCCCTTCCCACATCCTGCGCGCCTCCTCATTCTCCGGCCGGAGCTCCACTCGCTGATAGTACGGCACATCGTACTCTGGCCCTGGCAATTCCGGATCCGAGAACCGTACAAACGTCGTCGATTCCTCAAACCTCGTCGCGTTGAAGTCGCCGACCGCTTCGCGCAATTTCTGCGACTCATACACCACGTTGCCCATGGACAACGACCACTCCGAGATGAGCGCTTCTGGGACCGCGAACGACCTGCGGAACAGGCCGAGGTCCGTCAGGGCCTGCGCCGCACGCATCTCTCTCAGTTGGCGATATTGATCCTGCGACGGGTGGATAAGCAGCAGAGAAGTCGAAAGAGCCTTGCGCTCTGGCGTCGATGGATATGCCGCCATAGGCTCCGACTTGGAGAAGGCGAGCAATGAGTCCAGCGCCGATGCGTCCAGCACGGTACCGGGCCCCTGAAGATATATGAGACGCTCATAATCCGCCAGGGAATACAGACTTGCTAGAGAGTAGGAAGATGGCAAGGACTCTAGAGGAAGGTCACATCGTTAGTTGCCGTTTCCGTTTACGTGCTATGCAAGGGAGACCGCGTGGTTCGCGTGAGACTCACCATCTACGCCATCGACAATCGTCCCTATGGGAATCAGAGAAACTCCGTACCGCCGTGCTGCAGTCCGCAGTAATCTCCTCGTCGTTGTCATGTCAGGGTCATACACGTCATCGTCACTCTTCTTCAACCACGCTCTAGGGAACAAAAGCAGTCTCTTTGCCGGACTCTTCATACTGTGCAGGTCTGCCAGAAGCATCACCGCACTGCACATCTCTCCATGCTCTCTCGCAAGCTGCACATACCCCAGCCGGCTCCAGTCCAGAGTCTGTCCTGCAATCATTTGCTCCACAGACTCGTCCACTGCCGGTCGCGCCCCCAGGGGTCTTGCCCATTTCACATCAAGTGTGGGAGGTTCTATCGGTTTGGGTATGGGTAACGGTTTGGGTTTGTTCGGTCTTATGGCTGCTTGCAGACTCGATACTGTTCGTTGCTGCATGACGTAACCGGAAAGGAAAAGAACGACCGTAAATACGAATACTAACGCCAGTCAGATCCGTTTCTAGACACAGCGAAACCATTGCAATACGTGGAAATGCGATTACCTACTTATACATGAAGAGAGCAATATGGACACCTGCCCGGACGTGAGCAGCAGCTTCCCCATACTGAAACAAGCAGATAAATTGCGAATTTGGGGTATCTTAGGTAAAAATGCGGCACATCGAGCCTCGAAATGGGCGTAGCTCGTGCAGTTATGTGGATATCGTAGGGTTCATGAAGCTGTGTGACGTTGCATAGCTCGTCGCGCCCCAGACTGAATTGGTGTTTATGTTCACCGTTGCGGCGGGCGACTATCGATAAGCGAGGGCTTGGCAGTTATTTCTCTCCAAACGCCCTACATCGCCACACTTCTGAGACGGCGAAACACTTCTGCACAGCTCCAACTCACGTACCCCTTCAACATGTCCAAAAAAGAAGAATATCACAGAGCCGATGAGAAGGAAGCTCTCGACGACCGTGGCCACAGGGCCAAGCCGCTCCCAAACCAAAAGAGTCCCGGGGAGCTGTTCGACAAGGGTGTACAAGATCGTATCATCAACTCATTGTATTGGAAGGAATCTTGTTTTGGCTTGAATGAAGAAACGATATGCGACCGGGCTGCAAACCTCAGATACATCGGTGGCACATACGGTGACAATCCAATACCGACACCGTTCCTTTGCTTGGTCTTCAAGATGCTCCTGTTGGCACCGGAGAAAGACATCATACTCGAATATCTGAACTTCAACGACGACTCCACCAATCAGTTTAGCGAGTTCAAGTATCTGCGTTGCCTGGCTGCTTTCTACATCCGTCTGGCATGGGAACCCGTGGACATATACCGAACCTTGGAGCCGCTGTTCACCGACTACCGCAGAATCAGGAGGAGGAGAAAGGATGGTTTCACCTTAACCTACGTTGATAAGTTCATCGATGAGCTGTTGACCAAGGATATCGTATGCGGCGTGACCCTTTGGAGACTGAGGTCCAGGGAGGAGCTGGAAGACCTGGATCTATTGGAACCTAGGGAACCCCTATTATCTGATGAGGAGGAGGATGAACAGGATATGATAGATTCAGGTGCGGACATCTCCGATTTGAGGGTGCAGGATGATGCTTTGGACTGAACCTTGCCCGGAGGGGGCCGCCAGCCCTGCGCAAGAGGATCACTCATGCGCTTCTATGATACCCCTTAGATTTATTTATGATGTGTAATTAATAGAATCATTTGGATACCCTCCGTCCGAAATGGTCGGAAGTTTATGTCCCTCGACGGTATAGTAACGATTTCGAAGTTCCACCTGTTGCTGCATCGTCTGCAGCCACTAGGTGCGTGTAGGCTGGCCTACCTGGAAAACAGCAAGGTGTCAATGGTGATGTTTGGATAGGCATAGTGCTCTGAAGCCCTCAAAGGCTGCATTCTTTATGCGCAAGTTTGACCGATTTCCAGGTTCTCACTTTGTAACTGTGCACAGCGGCCAGTACGATGGGCGTCACTAAATACGGCAGGATCCCAGCGGAAGGATTCGCATATAGCATAGTCCATTGGGGGATTGTAACTCTGCGTTCTCAAGCAGTTTCATTCAATTACGATTCCAACTAGGACTTTATGGTAGCGGGTCGTGTGAGTAGGCTGAAGGGATACAAGAGTTGCAGGGGTCCATCCATAGATGCATGCCAAGGACCGCCCAACAAGTCTGGAGCTTTCCGAAACACCTCCACCAACACCCCCCAATCTTTGGTCGCCTCAACCTCAGGGGCGTACGTTGCGCATCTCATTCTGTAAATACTTACAATAGACGATCGCATAACTCAGAACCATGGCTGGCCGCTTTGTGAGGGCGTCCAAGTACCGTAGGTAGCTCATGCGCCTCGCCTCAACTCATAGCTAAGCACATCAACCGCAGGTCACGTCTTCGGTCGTGGGACGAAGAAGGTACGTTGCGCAGTATTGAGCAACTTCATTTGACTTGATTCTGACGTGGCCGCAGGAACAATGCTACGACAACCTCCGAATCTCGAAGAATGCGTGGGATACCAACTTGATCAAGGTCAGCCGCACAACAGGTATCTGGGGGACGAAGATTGACCCTCGGCGCAGGCAAATCCCGAATACATCTCTGTCAATTGGGAGGCTAGTGGTGGAGGGGCTTTTGCTGTCATTCCCATCAATGAAAGGGGTCGCCTGCCCGAGCAGATCCCCCTATTCCGCGGACACACAGCCGCAGTGCTGGACACCGACTGGTAGGAAACATCATCGCATGCTCTTTTGGAAGCATAAACCTGACTTTGGTCTATAGGAGTCCCTTCAATGACTCGCTGATTGCCTCCGCGTCCGACGATGGCAAGGTGCGCCGCCCTCCATAGCTACACAGGGGATAGCATACTCAAAAACTGCAGGTCTTCATATGGAAAGTGCCCGAGGGATTTACAGTCCACACCGATGCAGAAGAGCCGGCCGACGTTGCGCCCGTCGCACGCCTGAGCGGTCACATGCGGTTCGTTCTCTTCCCTTGCTCGCAGGCCATCGCATGAGAAACTGACCATCGTACAGAAAGGTAGGCCACGTCCTCTTCAACCCCGCCGCCGAGAACGTCCTTGCCAGCGCTTCTGGCGACTATACCGTGAAGATATGGGATGTCGAGGGCGGTGCGGCGAAATTGAACCTCAAGCACAACGACATTGTCCAGTCCCTGTCCTGGAGTGCTGATGGAGCGTTCTTGGTCACCACAAGCCGAGACAAGAAACTCAGAATATGGGATGTCAGGCAGGAGAAACCCGCTCAAGAGGTTCCGGGCCACCCAGGTGCGAAGAACAGTCGTGCAGTGTGGATGGGCGAACACGATCGCATCGCCACTACTGGGTTTTCCCGTATGAGCGACCGTCAGCTGGGTCTGTGGGACGCTCGCAATCCCCAAGAACCCATCGGGGGCTTCCAGATCCTTGATAGCATTTCGGGTGTCTGTATGCCTTTCTGGGATGACGGCACGCAGTGCCTCTACCTTGCTGGCAAGGGGTAAGTTACTCCGTTCGTCCCCCGTGCCGGCCTTGCTGACTTCCGCAGTGATGGCAACATCCGATACTATGAATACGAGAATGATAAGTTTGAGTACCTCGCCGAATACAAGTCGCCGGATCCCCAGAGGGGTATCGCATTCTTGCCTAAGCGAGGCATCAACCTGCACGAGAACGAAGTAACCCGCTGCTTCAAGACTGTGAACGACTCATACATCGAACCTATTTCTTTCATTGTTCCTCGAAGGTCTGAGATGTTCCAGAGTGACATCTATCCTCCCACGACGGGTCTCAAGCCAGGTACCACGGCTTCGGAGTGGTTTGGCGGCAAGACTGCGGTGCCGCCGAAGATCTCGTTAGAGAGCATATACGAGGGTGGTGCGCCTGAAGAGGTGCCGTCAGATTACAAACCGCCCGCCACAGCCACGCCTATTCAGAGCCCACCCCCTACGAAAACTGAAGCACCTAAGCCAACTCCGGCGGCAGCAGCTTCTCCAATCAAGGCCCAAGGACCTCCTCCATCAGTCAACGACAACAAGGCGTCTCTGGCTAGCCAGGCGTCGAAATTCGCCGACGAGGAGGCATCCTCCGATGACGACGCGTCCAGTTTCGAGGACATCCCCAAGCCCGTGGAACGTCCCTCCGTAGCCGCTACAAAGACAGAGGAGAAACCAGTCAGCCCGGTGCTAGCGAAGAGTCCTGAGCCAGCGAAACCTGCCGCTACCCCGGTTGCTGCGCCTTCACCCGCTCCTGGCCCCGTTGAGCCGTCTGTACAGCCATCACAGAAGGCTCCTGTCGCCGCAACCGCTCCCTCCCAACCCTCTGCAACGGCCTCTTCAGTCACTGGCGGGATCAAGGAGTTCCTTCACGACATCAGGTCTACACTCGAGCAACAGAACAAAGTGCTGGCGGATCAATCGGATCAGATCGCACTGCTCATGCGGAAAGTGACGACGCTGGAATCGAAGGTGGAAAGCAGCGGCGGCTCGAGCCGAGAAAAAGACGAGCGCATTAGGCAATTGGAGCTGGAGCTCGAGGAAGCGAGGTCATAAAAACAGCTGAGCGCTCTTCCGGCGTCTCGGATAGTCCATATTTGTGCTGATACTTCTATCGTGCCAATGTCGAATGTTCACAACACTATACCACGAAAGGCACCCACAGTGTAGTCCATTATGCACAGAAAATCGAATATGAATTGCGGTTGATCTTGAGCGAGAAATTGGCAGGTCTAGAGGGCTTGGGATGTGGTCTTAACACTACAATATTGGACCTGGTGCCGTCCAGAGGCCTGGGCTGGGGTCTGCAGGTGGCAAGGAGGACCACGGATGCAACCTTGGAAGCCAGAGAGCTAAAAGTTTCACCAAAGGAGCCAGTAGCCAGTCATCTTCTTATAATTCGAAGGACCTCGGGAGCATTTCTATGTACTGTCTCATGGTCCTTTATTTCCATTACTGGGCGATATGCGCTTTCTAGCCGAGGGAGAGTGGCGGGATGGGATTCTGAAAGGGGCTCCCCAAAAATAGCAACGCAAGGGAACTTGGAAGTCGCCACGCGTTGCACTAAGCTTCGACGGCGCCAACGCTAAAACCCGTCCCACTGTAAGAGCCTCAGAGCAGATGCCCCCAACCCCCAACGATCAACGATCAACGATCAACGATCACCTCAGCATCCTTCCTTCTTTCAATGTCGGTCATCGAACATAGATAACCCTTTGCTGACATTGATCCTTCAGGAGTACTTTTACTCTGTTTGCTCACCCAAAGGATGCTTCAGTATGACATGTCTTACTAGCCCCTGAAATCTCCTCGTCTCTAGCGTTACAACCAACCGCACGGCTTGCCTGGTAGGATTGTGGATCTGACACGCTAAACGACGAGGCTTGCTGGGATGCAAAGCAGTGCGGAGACTCTGGGAGAGCGAGACCCACCAACGGCCTGAGTCTCGCTCTCCACCCTTATATACTGGCCCCATCCCCATTCTCCCATTCCTTTCTTCTCTTCTTTCCTCACCCTCGGTCATCCGCTACATTCGCTGTTCGTTGTTGATACTGTAGTCCTTCGACTGCTGCCACTCTCTTAACCCCTAAAAAAGAAGACGATATACATTTATTGCATCTATCCTTAATCTCTCAACAACTTTGATACTTAATTCTCAAAATGCACGCGACCACCACCTTCGTCACCCTGGCCCTTGCCGCCCTCGCCGCCGCCAAAACCGACATTGGCGGCTGCACCTCCTCCGCCACCCGCGACCAATGGAACCAAGCCTCCATGATCTATTGGGTTCCCGGCACCGGCGAAATCTGCGAGTTCCTCGACTGCGGCGGCGGTCGTGCTCCCCCCAAGACAACCGTCCCCGGATGCGCCGCCTACCAGGGCACCGAGACCTACAGCCCCCGTTACATGCCTGGCTATGGACCAAATGGTCAGGTCCCGACGCCCGAGTCTACTCCTGTCAAGGTCGAAACGCCTGTACAGACCTCTGGATACGAGACTTCCGCCGCAGAGAGCCAGAAGCCCGCTGCCTCGTACGGAGAGGGCTATCCTGCTGAGAGCAGCGCCCCCGCTGCGTCGAGCAGCGAGTATGCTGCCGTGACCTCCGCTCCCGCCTATCTTCCTTCTATCACCAAGCCGGTTACCCTTGTTACTGCTTCGGGAAGCGCTGGTCCCATTGCGAATGGCACCGCTAGCTTTACCAAGCCCGCGAAGCCGACTGCCAGCTCTATCGAGGGAACTGGCGCTGGAAATGTTGTCGGTGTCCAGATGGGTGTTATGGCCCTTGTTGGTGCCGCTGCTGGCTTGATGGTCTTGTAGACGGACATTTGAGGTGTAATGTTAGGATAGGGAGGAAAGGAAAAAGGACGACACAGGATAGAAGATAGAGAAACAGGTTATGCCAATTATAAAAGGAAGGTCGAGGTTCTCAGGCTCTTTACAACACATGTTACCTTTTTGCTTTGCCTGTGACATATATGTACTACCAATCGATAGGCCTGAGCCGGGACAGCCAGCCTACTATGCCTCCTGAGGATTCTCTGAATGTAGGGATGCACTACTAGATGCAGTCGGTAGGATAACAATTTTCCCTCTTTTGAACGGCGCCTTTTGTGCGTCTTTTTCTCCTCTCATTTTTCAGTGCGTGGACATGGCAAAGTCCAAAAAATGTCTCAACGTGCTAGGAAGGTGGACAGGGAAGGAAGGAGTTCCATATCAGTGGTCCTTCACTCCAAGGATTGCCACGGTCGAAAATCGGACCGAAGCAGGAAACCTTCAAGATCTTATCGCGCATGTCTACGCATCCACCAACCCCCACGACGTTTTGATTTGTTGACGGAAAAGCTACATTGTCTTTCTCATTGTCGTTACATAGATGTCAGATTCTTCAAATCGCACGCGTGTCGTCGCAGGGCAATGCTGCCGCGTCTTAGCTGCTCGTTTACATTCTCCATTAAAACAGCCCAGCATTCACGCATTCACCGACCGCAGATGCATCCGTCATTGTGTCCAAACACGTCCGATGGGTGAAATCTGAGAGACTAATATGGTGTTTTCAATCACGTGATTTGATCTTTCACCTCATAGTAATGCCAAAGGGCGCGGATAGCCAATGGAGTTCGCAGAAGAGGGCACTGAAAATGGTTGCAACCATCTGCATCGAGTCTGTAGTCCTTGAGCTCATCTGAGATACGCTCAACGGGTCGCCGCCAGTTAGCATCGCTACATCCGTATGTGGGCTCAGACCGTCTGCGCACTACCCTGTACCTACCATGAGCATAAAGTCCTCAGATTTCTAGAGCTTCACTAGGTGAGATGTTCTCTTTTTTATCTCACCTTGAAAGTGAGAGAGATTTAATGACTTAGACTTGCGTTGCCGCAGATAAATCCAAGCTGCGAAAATCCACCCTCTTTTACCTTGGGACATGGACTTAGGCACTTAGATCTCTTTCTATTCATTAACACGCCCTTTCTGCCCATCTTTTCTACACCGCATTTCCTCTTGCACGTCAAGTGCCTACACCGCCTCTCCGGTAAGTCTTCTATTACTTATGCCTCCCCACGATACTTAAACCTGCCTTCTCTTCCCATCTCTCCATCCATCCTACACCACACTTACCGACCCCACATCAGCTCGTTACACACTTCTTCTCGCTACTCGTTCCCAACAACAACAACTACTATCTGCTTCACCCACGCTCTGCGCTGTCCTTTGGGCACGACTGCACTGCTCTTCTCCACTATATCAACGGCTTTTCAAAGCATCCCAGGAGCTTTTTACGGACTTATCAGGCTTTCTATTCGAAGGTTTCTCTATTGGTAAGTGTCCTTCATCTTCTGCATGGATTCCGTGACGAATAGCTGACCAGACCAGCTCAAGTTCTAACAAGCCCGCTTGTAATTTATCTATTACGCAGTGGTGCTTATTTTACCTATGGCTTCGTCACAAGTCCTTAAGGCGGAGGAGTTCGAGCTGTACTTGCAGGAGCACTGATTTACGCCCCGCTATGACGCTACAAAGGAGAATCGACTGCCCCATGCTTGGTGCAAGGTAGACAAGTCAAAGATCGACGAAGTTCTTAGTCGCATGAAAGAGATAAATTGTGGAGTGCTGTCCGATGTTCCTGGGAACGACGTGGAATTACGGCACCTACTCCGCATGGCTGAGAGCCTTCGACAGATTCCACGACATTCCCCTTTAAAGATTGCTCTTATTGGGCCACAGGGTGCCGGTAAAAGTCTGCTCATTAACGCTCTCTTCGGCTGCGATGGTTTGTCCGTGACTGGGGCGGATGGACAAGCTTGCACCAGCACCCCAGTGCGGTACATGTCGAATGGAAAGGAAAGCTCAAAAAATCAGCAGAAGTATAGCGCCGAGATCGAATTCCTCAATGCCGTTAAACTTGAAGCGATGATTAGCGGGCACGCTCGAGCGTTCTTTCACGTATATCACGCTGACGAGGATTCCGATAATGAGGACACACCGACGCGAAATTCAATTGGTCAGGATGAGATGGACCGTAGGATGAAAGATACTGCTGAAGAGGTATTCTATACACTATTCGACGGAAAGGAAAATTTTCAACAGGCGTGGAACTCTGAGGATTATCATGACGGCGAATTTGAACGTCTTTGTGAACGGAAATGCCAAGCGGCACTCGATTCACTTAACATATCTTCTAGGCGCGTCCTCATTTACACTGCCAGCAGTATCCAAGAGCTGCTGCAGAAGGTGAGACCATTTATGGCGAAAGTAGAAGGTAAACAGTCATTGTGGCCGCTCGTGAGCTCCATCACGATCCGGTTCAGCGACCCTCTTCTTGAAGAGAACATTGAGATCTGGGACGTACCAGGTATGTGATTGCATTCTGCGAGCGTGAAACATGTATGCTCATGGATGCTAGGGTGGGGTGACGCGAATGTTGACCGTGCTCGGCACGCCGACGAAATCAAGGACATGGTGGATGTGGAAATCATCGTAGCGGACACTATTCGCATTTCCACTGATGACATTGTGATCAGCAATGTCCGTGCAGCGGCTTTAAACCATGGTCTTTCCAACGTCAAGCTTGTAGCAACAAAGATCGATGTATGTTTTCACCACAGATGGGGTTTTCTCAGTCAAGTCGACTAACAATGGTTAGGCAATTTCGGACAATCAACTTGTCAGTGTACAGGCCCTGGCTTTGACGAGATCAAAGCCCTGATTTCTGGAGCGGATGAATTGATTGCAAAAGCGGAAGAAAACGACAGCCCAAAATGCGACCTCTACAGCAAGTACAGAATGTACCTAGAGCGCAAGCTAAAGCGACAGAAGATAATGGAGCGAGCTGCGGCCATCTCTAAGGAGCTTGGTATGAAATTGAACGGCCGAGGACCTGGAGAAGCACTTCAGATATTCCATATATCGGCGGCCGATTACATGACTTGGCTCAAGAAAGGCAAGCTTCTCTTCCGGGACCAACCGTCCCTTACTCCTGGTATCCCTTTCCTCAGGCAATACCTGTTCTCACTGCCGGCGGAAAATAACGTCCACGATTACCGCGCACATTTAATGCATAACATTCCCTCTTTCATTTCGAAAATAGAGCGGGTGGTCAAATGCTCTGAACGAGATGTCGGTTTCCGGGACATCGCTCAGACTTTCGACGCCTTCCGAGAGGAGATGCTCCCATTAGTCCTACAAGCAGTAATCAACCAGTACAAAAAATTGAACAAGCTCAGCATGGACAAAATGCGCACAGAGTCTTCTCGATACCGAGATGAGGTCGACAAGATTGTCGCGGACTCGTGGATGAAACTTCCAGGTCCAACGATGAATAAGATCCTTAAGTGCAAGGGGACTGTGCCCCCTGGAACTTCTCGTGCCAAAGGCCTCGAATCCGGTTGCGATTGGAACGCTGAACTTGTGAAAGTCTTCGCAAGAGGTTTTAACCGGTGGTACACCGCCCAAGGACCAGCGACAGAAAAGATGGCGGAGGTCTTAATCAAAGCATTTGAGTTCTTCCTTAAGAAATTCTTCGAGAAACTGGACATACCTACTTCTAGCATTGCGACCACTGAGAAAGCTAAAAGGAAGTACCTCCGCTTTCACGAAAAAATTCAGATAAAGGCGGATGGTTGCATTGATGCGGTCAAGAAGAAGCAGGAGTTTCTAAAACGAAAGGCGTTGATGGCAGATGGCCGGCAAACTAATTTCATGAGTGCGGTTACGGATTCTCTCTTCGATGAGATATTCAGCCGTACCCTCAATCAACGGTTACACAGCTCGGAATCGTCCGAAGTACAGCGAACCCAAGGTCCGGTTCCAAAAGCGAACGATGCAAAAGCTATTCACAGATGAAAAAAACCACTTTGTCGACCGAGTAATGAACAGCTTCCAAAAATGTGTCGACAGTAGCATATCAGCTATCATCACCGAGCATATTGGACAAATCAATGAATATCTCAAAGGCTACAGCGAGAAACTGAGCGGATTTGCGCCGGTAGATTATAAAATCGCGCCAGTTGGGCATGAGATCCGTGCCAATCTGGAAAATCTGCTGCCACAACTGAACGAGATGGTCTTGGAGCTTCAGCAATGCCTTCCAGAGGAAGTATTAAAGCAAGGAGACGGGGCAGATGTGACAGGCGAGAAAGAAACTGACATCAGTTTTATCTTCGAAAAGATCAGCAAGCGGAAGACAGCGACATCTGGACCGAAGATTAAGGAAGAGCCCGGAACGAAAAAGGCGCGAGTCGACGGCTGATTGGAACCAGCTAACACATCCATTGGCTTCTCTTTCTACTTTTCTACTCGCTTTTCCAGAATAACCCAGTCAAACTTTTGCTTGATCTCAACGGCCGTTTCTTCTTTTTCCCTGGTTCTTCCCTTTTCCAAGGAGCAGGAACAACCCAAGTATTTCTCTTTTTTTGCATCTCACATTTTCTTATCGGCGATTTCACTTTTCTCTGCTTTCTTTGACCAGAGAAGCTACTTCAGGAATATCTTTTGAGCCTTCTCTACTGGTGAGAATTGGATTATGGTAAATCTTTACGAAGGATCTTGCATTTGGACATCTTTTCTTATAACTGATTTCTCTCACGGCATATTTTTTAGCTTTCGAATAGTAATAAACTGTACGTTACTGTATATCTTTGGATAAGATGCTGTGACGTCGGTCTCCAAAGGAATGCTTATTATTGCATCGAGCTGAGCTGTGAGTCACAATCTTGACTCACTCTCGCTCAGGCGCAGCTTATGGACTCAAACACCAATTTCAGAAATATAAGAATATGCATTGCTCGTTTCTCTAGAACCCAGTTCTAGTCCTCAATTGCACAAAACCCCTCCCGCGAACTAATCATCCCCAACTCTTCGCACCTCACCTTCAACCAAGAATTCCAGTCCCCACTACCTACCTCTAGCGCTACATTTACGCAGGGATACAGCCGCCAACTAAACGAGTTCGACGCGTTGTGGACCCCCTTGTTGAATTGTTGGTTGGAATGGACACTGTATCCACTGAAAACGTTACGGAATTGCAGAAAAATAGCACTCCGTAGGGCCTCCTGAAGCATACCGATGTACTTCAACTTGTACTTGCGGTATCATTTCTCACTTTTGCGATCAGGCAGTTCAGTGACTGGGTAGGTGAGGGGCTCGGGGAAGGCCTTGGTGATGCTGTCATTGTGGCGGAGGGAGTGAAGGTACCTGTCCACTCCTTCTGTGAATTCGTTTGATTCGGTTGGGAGTTGACGCAGGGTGCTATGGTGGTCTGCGTTGTGGCGAAGATGGGTTGCGACGATGCCCGGTATTGAGTGGAGAAGGCGTCCACATGCAAGACCAAGCTCGAATGGGGCGTCTCGCTTCGCCTCGAGGAGTTGGAGCGTTCTAGGAATATCAAGTACTGGTGTCATTTTGAGCGAAGGGTGCATACACTGGTGCCGGAGCTAAAATGTCAGTTGGTGGTTGTGGTGAATGTTCTCTACGATTACTTCACGATGTCTAAATACTCAGTTCTGGTAATACCGGTATATATCTCCTTTTGCAGATCATTGTCCCATTGTGCAAGAGAGCTTGACCTTTAATGCCTTTGTCCTCACCTATAATGACACAATGCACATTGTGAATGGAGGAAGAGTTGTAGACTTGGAGTGCGGCTGGTGCTTCACTCGATCTACTTGACACAAAATCCTTGAATTATACAACTCAATATCTTATCAATTGCATTACTGGTGTGGGAAAGTCAACTGTAAGACATTGGTGGGACGACCTGTCGCACACGCTTGTGACTCCATCGAAAATAGCCCTGTGATTCACGAAGTCACGACACCGCACCGCAAAACCCGTCACACTCAGTCAGCTCCTCCTTTGTATACACCCACACAATCTTTTCGATGACTGTCTTCGCTGACGTGTTGCCATTCTCGTTGAATCTGGGTGGACTCAACGTCTCGCTCTCCGCTGAAGGCCATCCGTATCATAGTTGCTTGCCTCCGTCGGGCACAGCCGGCTCTACATATCGAACAAGATATATTCGTATTGCGCAAAAAAGAACCCATTACACGCAGCAAGCGGAGTGCAGCAAATCAGTGTTTATATGATCGCTATGTCATAACTTGGAAGTTGCAAACTCGATTCAATGTAGCCGAGAAAAAAAAGCCAAGAGTCGCGATTAGGACTGGCCTCGCAAGTATGGTACAAAAGAAAGGAATTATCATCTCCAGGTTTCATGGCCTCCACGGCCGTGCACAAACACACTTCATACAGCATTAGATATAAGAAACCTTCACACCCATCCCGACAGTGCCACGAATCTTGTCCCACGCTTGTCTGAGAACACGCATGATCCGCTCTCGCCAATCCTTCCTTCCTAAGGCCATGGCAAATGCAAGCAAGAAGAGAAAAGTCCGGAATAAAGCCATGGGATTCGCAGTCATCGATTGCGCTGTATTGGAGACCAACGTTTGCATCGACCCCATCATAGAGGAGAGACGATCATATAGACCTGGTGGGGGGCTGACTGCCTTCTTTCCCGGTCTCGACGCACGCGATGCTGGAGGGGCTTGCGGTCTTCGGAATACCTCGTCAGAGCCCCGAGGCTGCCGTCTGTTTTCCTCCTCTCGTTTCCTGCGTTCGTCCTCTGCTCGTGATTGCTCTAAGCGTCGGTTCTCCGACTCTTTGCGGCGTTGTTCCATCTGCTCCTGCTGCTGTTGACGGAGCTTAGCTTCGCGGATTTCGGCCTCCTCTTTCTCCTCCTTCAGTGTTTGAAGTGCCAACAAGAAAGCCTCCTTGCGTTCGTCATCCAAGACCTCGCTCATGCTTATGAACTCGCGTGCGTAGTCCCATTCTTCATTGCGCGGGAGTACATGCAAAGTATAGAGTTCCAAAAGTTTGAGACGCGTATTGAGATCCCTGGGAGTGCTAGTGCCATTGTTCTGCTGGCTGTGTCGTCTTTGCAAGTGAGATGATGTCTGCATGTGGGAGGACACATCAAACGTGGGATGGGCAGAAGCGGAGAGGTAGGTCTCGAGTCGTTGCTGGTTCAACCTTTGGGAAGGGGAGTGAGTGAGGAGCAGCGTAGCTCTTTGTCCCCACGTCAGCACATTGTATAGAGGCTTTCATGCTCAAAGGACACTTACAGATTGATCACCACCTCCGCGTCAACATCTCCCTCTACACCGGCATATCCGTCTCGCACGACCTCCCCCCACACGCTGCCGTCACGACATTTTGATACCAGTTCCTTCCACCGCGTACTACCAAAAGCGTGTTTCCCCTCTTCAGCGCCGAGCTCGACCACGGAATTGAGGAATGTCAGGTAGAAGCTCCAAACTTTGACCCGTGTGCCCCGCGACGCAGATGCGATGGGAGCAAATGCTGATAGATCGCCATTGTAGGACCCGTTAACATCGTGTTGCGGCGGCGGGGTTATAATTGGCTCGATTGTCGACAGCGCCTCTGGTAAACGACGGGTCAGGAACAGCTGGGCCGCTTGCCGGTAGGCTTTTGCGATGTAGGAGGATTGGTGCCGGCTGGAAGAGAGGGAGGAGATGGATGATGAGATCATACGGGAGCCGCTCAACGCGTCTCCATAAGGAGCAGCCATGCTGAAGTCGTCCTACCTGCAGAAGTGAGCGAGCGGACAAGGCTGCATCTCCTGGAAAAGGCGGAGAGACTGTTGACCTGGGGTGAGGAATGCTTGCTGTACCTCGGCAGCGGCATCTCCTGCTTGTCTTGGCGCGCACGTGCCTTCTGGAACGCCATTGGTTACACCGCCACACCTGCGGCTGGGCACTGATCTCAAAGATCAAAGCGTACGTGGAGGGCTAGCGTTACGCCACAGACGGTAAACACCAACTACCAATTGCAACGTTAACCAGCCCGCCTGTGACTCTCAATGACAACAAGATATCCGCGCAGCGCATGAGACATCCGCCACCCCAGTCAGCACGGCGGTGAGCTTGAGCTTGCTCTTGCCAGGCTACAAGTTTGATATATATCTTAGACACGGCTGCTTGTCTTGTCCTCGCGAAACTCATTTATATCGGCCTCTTGGCCCTGTCTTTTCCTGCAATCTATTAACCTCGACACCTCAAATCGAAAACACCTAGCCAGAGGCCGTGCCTCCGTGACCCTGCCGGCTCTGCCCCAAGTTTTGGCCAGGCAATTATGGAGGTCAACGCTACCGCGTTTCCGGGTCGCTTGCTGGGCATCCTGATAGCCATTTCCGAGGCCGACTTCGTTTCGTTTGACTTGGAGCTCTCTGGCATACCCTCCAGGATACCTGGAACACCCCGTGCGCGAGACAGACAAACCCTGGAGGAGCGGTATGTGGAGGCCAAAGCTGGGGCTGAGAGGCACCAGATCCTCCAGTTCGGGTTTACGTGCGCCAAGTTCGACTATGCTTTAAATGCCTACGTCCTCCGTCCATACAATGTCAATATCAGCCCCTTGATTGACGAACGCCTGGATATTGAACGTGAATTCACCTTCCAAACGGGTGCTATATCCTTTCTCCTCAGAAATGGCTTCCGCATGGACCTACCTTTCACACACGGCGTCCAGTACCTGTCCCGGGACGAGGCTGCCTTAGCCAAGCAACTGGCCTACAATCGAATCGACAAGAAGAATGTTGTTGGGGAGATTCAACTAAAGGAAACCGATATAGACTCTCTCGATTTTATACAGCGTGTGCGGGAGGAGATCATAAAATGGAAATCCAGCGGCAGCACGTCCTTATTACTCCATAGCCACACGGGCAAAGTCAACCCGCCCGCCATTCCAGTTATCTCTCGGTTCGAAAAGCGGTTGGTTCATCAGCTTATTCGGGCAGAGTTCACTAATTTAGTGGCCATGGGACGAAATGATTGCATCAAGGTCGTGTACTATGATTCCCTCAGGGAAGAGGTAATGTCATGCCGCCGCTATCGTGCATTAACTATTCTAACCCGCTTATAGGACAATAAAAAGAGAATGAAGAGCCGAGTCAAGGAAAGCATCAACAGACAGACGGGTTTCCGTTGGGTTGTGGAAGCATTGAGCAGGGGGGATGTTGATATTGACCCCAAAGAGCTCTGCAGGGACCTAAATGGGGATTTCGTGGCGGGGGACCTGGATAATATAAAGCTCAGATTGGAGAGAGCCAAATTGCGAATAAGGGACCAGCAACCCGTGCTGGTGGGCCACAACATGTTCTCCGACATCATCTACCTATACCGCTGTTTCATCGGGCAGTTGCCTGATAACCTTCAACAGTTCTGCGACTCTATCCATCGACTATTTCCGCGGATAGTGGACACCAAATACCTAGCGACCCATGACGGCGGTGATCTGAACGCCTCTCCTACTCTTCAAGAGATTGCTGAGAGCCTTGAAATGCAGGAGCTGCCAGATATTGGTAAGTCAAATGGGCTGTAACGGCTTAGAATTCATGGCTAACTGTACTAGTAATTCATCCCGACCATTCCAAATACGACGAGACTGAGGCGTATCATGAGGCTGGTTATGACAGTCTCCTTACTGCTACAATCATGTTGCGACTATCCACGAAGCTGCATGCAGTTTCTCCCATCATGTCGCCCACAGACAACGCAGCAGAAGGGCAATTTGGCACAACCGCCGGCCCTCTCGGTAGACCACGCACGACAAACAATGGTAGTGAGCAGACTATCGAGACCATAACTTCGCGCTTCGCGTGCACGAACGTCTTCCAAAGCCTTGAGACCCAAGACACGGATCCCTCCGACTGGACTCCGGCCGGATCCCCAAAGATATCGTGGGACGATCAACCGTACGAAGGCAACGGGAACAGACTCTATCCAATCGAAACGTTACCACGACGGCCGATGGAGATGCTTCCCGATTTCGAGTCAACGTTCTGGAGCAAGTTTGGCAACAAGCTGAGGGTCTTCGGGACACAGGAAACTGTTCTCAAGCTAGCTGACTGGGAAACACCACTCAGACCCGTGGAAATGTATGAGTCGTCATGATCTGTCATTGTGCATCAAGCGATCAGTATCGCCTTATACCTACGGACGTATCATAGAGACAATGTAATGTAGCAGAGTACCCTGTTAATGCCTTCTTATTGATTCCCTTTCTCTACGCGTGTCGATCTTCTTCTGTTTAGCGGAGGTAGCTTCTACCATGGCGGTACTTTTAGGGTTCCTCCAAGAATATCAACAACTGTTCTGGAGTGAGCAACCACTTCGTGTATAAATCAAGTGGCGAATGTGGGTGGATACCCTTTCGATTTATCTTTGGCGTCGCCGGGACGGTCCTGGATAGTATCCTCTTGCGGCTTTAAGTCCCACCCTTTTCTGTTCCTCAGATTCCCGCTTACTCCGAGTTGTAGAGATGGCTGGACAGACTTCGACAAAGGCATGCAGTATATCTTGGTCTTGCGGGTCTCCTGCTGAAGATCATCGAGCACTGCGAGTTTTACGAAGACGAACTGCTTACCTGTCAGGACGGAATTGCCTTCTTTGAGTTCCCTCTAAGTTGCCACGTTCCTGTAGGACTTAGCAGTGCGATCCTCTACCCCTCGGTTTGCTATGAGGAGTGTTGAGTGTTCTCAACAGGGAGTACAGTTGACGGGCCGCTCAATGTGGGGAACACATCCTGGAATCGGGCTAGGGTGGAACGTTGATATCTTACGAGCAGTCGATCACCAAGTGTTAGGGGACATGCACCACACATTCAGGAATGGGTTGTCTCTGGCAGCATTAATTAAGCTATTAAGTCTGGGAGTAATCCAAGTTCGTCATTACAAAGCATTTGGTCCTTAGTTTCCTATCGGACTTGCAAGGCTTTAAATGGCTCAAGCCCTGCACTGACTGGCGGCGACCTGGTGAGCTTCCGCTTCGACGCGCCCGAACTGTTCGGCATTACCACCCGTGAGGTCGTCCATCGCTCTTTTGGCAATATTAAACCCGTTCGCGGTATGGTCAATTGCAAGCACATTGATCGTACGGCCACCATACGTAATGGCCCAGCAAGTTCCGCACTGCCCAACGTCAGCAATACCCCAAGGAATAAACAGAGGGCGTACCTGTTGGGAGTTCCACCCAGCGATGCCCTGAAAGCCGCCAATATAGGGGAAATTCGGGATCTGGCCCTGCGTCTGCCAACCGTAGCGGGTGATGAGGCCGTTTACACCGTCGGAGCAGGCGACGGCGGTCATCGAGCGGCCGGCATCATCGTATCCTGTGTCATAGGATACTACAATATCTGAGCTTCAGGTCTCTGGAATGGATTGATCGGGTATGCAGGTACTAGGAGAGAGGATAATAGAGGATAATAGAGACAGCGATTGAACCATCGATCCAACGCTTACCTGAGGTGGCTGAAGATAGAGTGGCGAGCACAGAGGCTGTAGCAAGAGTAGCGAACGTCAACTTCATCTTGAAGTAAGTTTTACTGAGATGAGTTGAGTAGCAAGACGAGCATGGCGAGGCCCTCTTATAGTTCCAGTCCAGTGCGACCAACAAGAGATGACCAATGCCTGCAGCATCCGTCATGATGGCAACACAGGGTAGGTCTACACCGAATCCCCATGGTCGATCCACGCTGGGCGACGGCGATGTTACCTCAAGGTAGGAAAGCTGCGGGGTACTGTACTATAAATTAAGCTCGTAGAAATCACTAGAAACTGGAAATCAATAAACATCACTCCACATGCCTTGTTGGAACGTCACGATGCCTCTTTGGTACAGCTTGTTAGGGCAAAAATCATGATCACGGTCATAGTTTGCCGGCTGATCCGGGATCTGGAGGCTGGGGGGAATGGAAACATGCGGTGATCATGGTAGGAGCGAATGGCACGTACTGTTGTTGTACTACATCGCGCGGAATCTAAGTCCAAAAAAAGAGAGATCGCGCAGTGATCTGATCTGGTGATCTGGTATTGCAGAATCAATAAAGACGCATCTTAGTCGGTTCTAGTGTTGAGTTATAAATAAGCGGTGAAGTGGCACTCCACGTGACCTCCGCTAGAGCGATCAATTGATGGGACGACCATAAATCGCAGCTCTCCGCTGCTCAACGTAATCATCGCGAAGAATAATAATAATGCGCACCGGGAAAACATAAAGACAGAGAGGGACAAAGTGGTGAGGAAAAGCGCCGTGATACATGCGGCGTCTCATCCAACCGTCTCGCGTTTCATCCCTTCCTCTGGCGTTAAATTAATGGTTCCTCGGCCATAAGCCCAAACCGCCCTATTCAAATGCTCCTGCGAATACAGCACAGCATTCGAACTACGACGAATTACAATTGTCTTTACACGCGATATAAAGATAATTTTTAATGGGAAACAGGTCCAAATCCCTAGATAGTTAAGAAAACATGATGGTGTTTCGAGGTGGGATTGCTGAGGGCGAGTTATTAGGGCGGTTTGGGCTTGTGCCGAAGGGATTATTTCACGCGGCCCCTTCCCCCGCGAACACTCGCACTTGGCTTGATTGTCTTGGCTTTGAAACAACCAGGTCATGGTTCTTAGGATAAACGGAGCGCTACTTGAATCGCGTCTACGATACGGCCCCAATCAGCATCTTTGGCATTGCGCCCCTGTTTCCTTCATGAACTCTTCCCGGAAGTGAAGGCTCGATCCGGAACAGGTGCCGTCTCGAAGACGTTCCGTCTTGCGCGGCCGTTTCCATGCATTTTCTATATAATGTGCCTCAGTGTCCCTACCAAGACTTTCTCTCCTCAGGCTGGCCCAAACATTCATTCTCCACTCAGTTCATACTCAGTTTCTCGATTCTTCCAACTCTCTGTCCACTTCGTTCATTTACGAGCTGAGCTCTTCTTCCACATCTCAACCTTTTTCCACACATCATAATGCGTTTCTCCACCACTATCGCTGCTGCTGCCATCGCTGGCGGTGCCTTGGCAAAGGATATCACTGTCGTCGTTGGCAAGAATGGGTTGAAGTTCGAGCCTGCGGAGATCACTGCTGCAGACGGCGACAACATCTGGTTCAAATTCTGGCCCAAGAACCACTCCGTCGCACAGGCCGCCTTCGCCAAACCCTGTGAACCCATGCAGGGCGGTTTGTGGTCCGGTTTCGTCCCGACGACCGACACTGCCAAGGCTGCCGACACGACCTATATGTTCACCGTTAAGAATGCCTCCAACCCAATCTGGTTCTATTGCACTCAGGGAACGCACTGCCAAGGGGGCATGGTTGGCGTCGTCAACCCTCCGTATGTGACCCTCTCGTGAAACTTGGTCCCGGCTAACCATGTTACAGTAAGGGAAACAACAACAGGACTCTTCAGGCATTCACCCAGGCCGCCGCTCAGGCTAAACAGAACGTCTCCCCTGCTTCGACTGCTGGACAGGGTGGCATGCTCATGAACGGCACCGGCACCGCCACCGGCACCGGCACGGGGAACAGCGCCTCGCCCTCTGCTTCGGGCGCTGCTGCTACGGGCTCTTCTAAGCCCAATGCTGCCTCTTCGCTCCAGGTCGGCAGCATGGCTGTCTCCGGTGTTGTTGGCGTGTTGGCCTACCTTGTTCTGTAGGCGCATCGAACAGGACGGAAAGCGACGAATATACCCCTGGTGGCGGAGTGGAGAGGTGTAGCGATGCGAGATGATGGAAACTGAACGTTATCGAATTCCGACGGGTTGCATTTTATTAGGGTAATCGGGATACTTATGTATGAACTGTACAAAATCAAGTTTGAATGAGCTTCGGTATATTTTCCATTGTTGCTGTGCGTGCGAATCCGAGGAGCTGACGATTTGTCGCTTGTCGCTCGTATCCAGTTATGAAGATCATATTGGTGTCGTGTTGCAGTGTGCAGTCTGCTTTTCGTATGGGAACGCCGTTTGATTGCTCGGTTCGCAACAGTTAAAAGACATCCGCGATGCATACCTTAAGCGTCTTTCAGTATGAGGAAGGGGTTGGCACTGGAGAGGGATTACGTTGATAATCATTGACGAGGAAATTCGGGCTCCTTATATAAACGCCCTGCGGGGCCAGAGAGCGAGATTGAGAGAGATAGTGGGGAGCAGAATTGAGGGAGATAGTGGAGCACATTGTTTCAGCATACATTTCGAGAACGGTTGGCAGTTTCCAATACCTCTACCCAATCCGCGGTCCGTCACAGAACATCCGCGAATCCCCAGCAGAGGCGGTGTGCGCAGAACACATCTTTGGGTGAGAAAGACCGCGTGATGTCCTTCGCTCACAGCTAATAAGTGCATGGGCAATCACAGATAGCCTCAACCAGGACCCGGAAGTCGCTCTTATATGCCATTTTTATGAGGTTGACCATTTCCCTGAGGCGCAGTCAGCGTACACTCAGTTGGCAGACCAAATATATCCTCCAGGAGTCATTTACCGGTGTATTCTTGGGCGCTTACTCTATGCCGTGAGACGACGTGTATCGGGACACGATGCTGCTTCATCTTTTTCGTGACAAGATGGAGGTCACACCTTTCTCTCCCTTGTCACCTTGTCCAGCGCCTGCGCGAATGACATCTTCAATCACATTTCGTCACTCACCATCCAATCCTCGCTCTCGGATCTGGATCAACCTCCTCAGACTCAAAATCCTTCATCAGCCTATCAACCCGAGGCTTCACCATTTCCATATATTCCCCCTCCTCCATAACCCCCATTGGTTCTCTAGCCACGAGTTCGAATGTCTGTTCCGCTTGGTCGAACCGCCAATCCCACCAACAAGCAGGTAAGCGCGCTTCTCCGGGAAGGTCATACCGTTGATGATGATCTTCTTTCAGTATCAGCCCGATGAGGCGGTTATACCACGTCTTGAAGAAGCCTTTGATATTGGCTCCATTTCGAATGAACCTGATCTTCTTGACATGCTGCAGACGTCGCAGGAGCGCAACTAAGTCGTGCGTGAAGTCATGCGGGTAGTGTACAGAACCCGAGCGGTGGAAGACCACGGAGAGTATGTCAAGACGCATGGTTTCTATGTCAAAAGGATATTGTTTCCAGTGCACCATGTCTCTGAACTGATTCGGCCCCGCAACCACAAAGCTGATGTTGCGCAGATCAGCAATCTGAGGTGGTGCAAGAACGCTGAGGTGTTCCCGCACGGGGGTAAACGTGTCGGTGACGACAAAATGAGTTTTCCGGAAAGCGAGTTGCGTGAACTCCTGGCTGAATTGACGACAAGTAAGGAGGATTTGGAGAGCATGGGAAGAAGAGTATGCCTCATCGATGTAGAGGCCCGTTCGTCGAAGTAGGGTAGAATCATAGAAACGAAATCCCGCTTGATCTCCTTGCTCGAGAACATAAGATATAATCTCGAGGCGGATTTCGATCGGGAGTTTGAGAAACTCCGACCTTGAGTTCTCCAGTGCCATGGTTTGACCCTGTCGGGGTGGTAGGTGGCTGGGAAGGCTTGGAAGGCCTTGGTGTTGTTGCGGGACGTGCGGGAATAACAGACGCCAAAGTTCACGAAAGGAATGAAGTGTGTTCTTAGACATGGTGAATTACCCCTTTTATCGGAATCGCTGTTAGTTTCGGCGTGAACAGAACTAAGCCTCGCATCCCGGGCCGTGTCCGGGGAAGGTCGGCGGGGTTCTGCCCAGGTGGAATATGAAATATGCGGGGCACTTGTCACTTACAGACTGACAAGATCAGCACCCAGACGGCTGTTGGCGTGCAATTCTCATGTACCTATTACCGTCAAATCGAGTACAAAGCTGTGTGGAGAGAACGGTATGAATTGTCGTTCTATGCTGTGGATTAGCCTAGGGACGGAGGGACTACAGCGCTACAGCACTACTGGACTAGTGCTAGTACCTCATTGTGCCTTGCAGTAGACAAGGACCCGGGCCGAGAAGTGGTACTAAAGGCCAGGTACATTCTGGTTCCCGACGTGTCACCCTAAGTCGAACTCGGGGTGGCGGGGGAGCCTTGGAGTACAAAGTCGGAGAAAAAATCGAAATCGAGGCTGTCTTCCATACCTGACTTCTGTTATATTAGTCATATTCTCCTCTCCACAAGATGCATCGGCGAGTCTATAAAGAGTTTGTGGGAAGCTAGGTTCGGCAGGACCTGCTCACCCATCAATTGATGTGCCAGATTACAGGTAGCTCACGTGACTATCACTGATGACGGATCCTTTAGAATCAGACAAGGTAGCTCACTAACAGTAAGTAGCGTCAACCTCTTCCATGTATAAATCAGAGAATCTCCAATAATAAATGTACGCTGCGGCAAATACCAAACTTGCCTCACTGCACGTGCTTCGGTATTGCGCCTATTGCCGGCAATCTTGAATTGAACCATTGTCGATATTGGATTTTTCATCCCATACTGTCACTCTGCTCGCTTCTTCGTTTGACTTCATTTCCGCTCGCTAGGCCGTCATGTCTGGGGACCGCGGGCTTGTGGCTGTAGGCGTTCACTCGGTAATACGAGCATTCACGTCCAAACAGCTAACACATAAAGCAGATTACTGGGGCCAATGGCACAATAGGGTATGCTTGTACCCTTCACGCTGCCCAGGCGGGCTACCGAGTACGATGCATCGTACGCCGTGATACTGCAATAGAGTATATGCGGCGAGGCGCAACACTGCAAGAGCTCCTAGACCGGGTCGAATTCGCTGTTGTGCCGGATAACACTGCGCCGGGCGCATACGACGAGGCGCTGAAAGGGGCAAAGTACGTTATCCATGTCGCAGGAGTATGGCCAAAACCAAATTACCATCCGGACTATGAAGTGTACCAGCCTTTTGTGGTCTCGATGGACCGTATCATCGCTGCGGCGAAGCAGTCTGGCACGGTACGCCGGGCAGTCTTCACACAGGCTGGCGCGGGTTTAGTGAATCCGGATGACGGCGATACTTTAGGTACAAAAATGGAAAAGGTGCTTAATGGTATGCTCGTCTCGCATTGATCGTCATCGCACACTGACAATCAAAGAAACCGTCCATGTTGATGCAAATTCAACATCCCTTCGTCCTCCCTTGGCTTCGCCTCATCATGCATATTGCGCGGCAAAAGCATACTGCATGACTTATCTTGATTCCATTCGGAACGATGTCCCTTTCGATATAGTCCAGATAATTCCAGGCACGGTCGTGGGTGGTTCGGAGCTGCTTTGCGCTTCAGAAGTATATGCCCAGATGGACCGCATGTCGCGAGCAATCTTGTTCAACGACATGCGGCCAAGGTATGCCTTCGGTTTTGTCGATGTCGACGACTGCGCAGCTATCCACGTAGGAAGCCTAGATGAGGAGATTCTTCCTGCGAGCGACATTCCCAAGTGGCTGATTGCAGCTGGGACCACCGACCAAGGAAAGAGCATAGACCAAATTTGGAGGGAGGCCGGAGAGGCAGTAACATGCCAGTATTCTAATGAAGTCAAAGAGGGGGTGTTTACCCTCGGACAGGATAATCTTCCGGTCAATATGCCGTACAGAGTGGACTCACGGTGGACTGAAAGTCGTCTGCTGAAAGGGAAGAACTTCAAAGATTTGAACGAGTGCATTTTGAACGTTGCTAAGTTGTACCTGGACTTGAAATCCTGCGACGAAAAGTAGAACGAGGGCGGTTGGGGTTTACTCGACTCTGGGCGGGTGGGCGGCCGCAGCGGCCGCAGCGGCCGCCAACCTCCGCCGCAGATTTTGTCAGCGGTAATAAGCAGCGACTTCCAAGGAGTTTGGACAACCAATCAATGATCGGCATACAATCCTTCATTTGCAGATCCTTGCCGGGTTCGATGAACGTTTACCAGTTCATTGTGGTGATATCTACTAAAGTCCGCTTAGTCCTCCGGCCTTCCAGTCATTCCAGAACCGATGCATGGCCGCGTCCTAATGAGGATAGAAGCAAGCCAGCAATGGACTAGGCATACTAGATGGGAGGTATTTACCCCCAGAAAACGTTTGTAATACACAACATGATCCGTAAGGGAAACGCGGAATCAAGATCCGACTTGAAGAGAGATAAATAGACCGCCTCCCCCTGGAGGTGCAAAACCAACAGTACACGCAAACTTCACTTTCTACTCTCACAATCAACCACTATGAAAGCAATCAAAATCATCAGCCAGGGGAAGGCCCAAGTCGTCACTGACGCCCCTCTCCCTTCCCTCCCTCAGTCGGACTATCTCTTAGTCAAAGTCATCACCGTCGCGCTTAACCCTACCGACTGGAAGCACGTAGAGTATGTCGACTCAAAGGCGACCGTCGGCTGCGACTTCGCCGGCATAGTTGAAGAAGTTGGGCCCGATCCAACGAAGCCCTTCCAAAAGGGCGACCGCGTTGCTGGGTTTGTCCACGGCAGCAACACTCTTCGCCCAGATAACGGGGCATTTTCGGAATATGTCTATGCTAAACCGGGCTTGGTAATGAAGATACCTGATTCCATGAGTTTTGAGGAGGCGGCTGGCTTGGGCGTCGCGACGGTGACGGTGGGACAGGGTTTGTATCAGGAGATGCAGCTTCCATGGCCGGACAACCCTCTCAAAGAGAAGAAGCAGATTCTGATCTATGGTGGCTCAAGCGGCATGGGTGCGTTTGGGATCCAGTTTGCCAAATTGTAAGTCAACCTGGCAGCCTCAGCACGATACACATCGTCGGAAGCTAATTGTTACCTAGATCCGGCTTCGAGGTCTTGACAACTTGTTCTCCTCGGAACTTTGACTACGTCAAGAGCCTTGGAGCCGAGCATGTCTTTGATGCATACGAGCCCGATGTAGGGAAAAAAATCCATGAGTTCACAAACAACAAGCTCTACTACGTCTGGGACTGCGTCGGCGAAAACGGCTCTATCGAGCAAAGCCGCGACGCCCTTGCGACAACAGCGCCTCCTGGACAGGAGGTCCGTTACGGTAACATTCTCAACAATGAAGCCAAACAGCGCGACGGCGTGATCTGCACCTGGAGCGTGGGATACAGTGCAGAAGGAGAGACATGGGAAGTTGGTTGGAATGGAGCCAAGATCACTGTACCTGCGCAGCCGGAACACTACGAATGGATGAAGAAGTGGGTGCCGTTCGTGGAGCAGTTGCTGGAGGAGGGCAAGTTCAAGCCTCATCGCCAAGATGTGAGAGATGGCGGTTTGGAGGGTATTCTAGAGGGTCTGAAGGAGATGAAGGAGGGGAAGGTTAGTGGCAAGAAGTTGGTATATCGGGTTGGCGAAATCTGACGGTCACCTTCAGTGACATCCGAATTTGGTAGTTCGTAGTTAGGGAGCAATGAATTTTCATTGAGACTACAGTTTCAGGTTTCGGCTAGAATCTTCTCTGCGATGTGTCGCATTTGTAACTCCGATACTAGCCAGAGAAGTTCGCAAGGTCACTCTAACGGATATAGATATGTGAACATGTCCGCCCGAAGTTGGAAAACACGAGCATCCCCGTCTCTATTATGCATAAGTGGGTAAAAAAAGTTTTCCATAACTTCTACGGCTGCTGTCAATTACTTTAATCTGAATAAAACCTCGTGGCAACTCCCGATTCCCAAGTTCTCTTTCGAAGACTCGTTCCTCACAATCTACATCCCAACTTGGCGTCCACCTTCCCATCGACATCTGTTTTCAAACAAGGATCCACCTCATCTGGCCTCTTGCATTCCTCGTCCCAGGCCAACTTCACCTTCTGGTCGATGGCGTTTCCGCCTACTAGTGCCAGCTCCTTGTTAAACACAGTCCTTACATTGAGCCGAATCTCGGTGCAGTTGCAGCATCGGGCGCCAACGTCGTAGGTTGTATTTGCGAGAAGTGGTCCTGGGTCGAGAGTGGTAGAGTTAGGGAAGCTGTAAGCTGGGAAGAATGTCTGTTTGCGGTGTTAGCGCGAAGTTCCAACTATGGATCCTCTCTAGAGGTGTTGACTTGGGGATTCGGTCCCGTGCCCCTGGGTATGCATCTCCACGACCGCCATCATTTCTGACAAATTCCTACCAAAAAGAACAATATCACATACTGGACTCGTGACACCGCTCACGCCAATCGCCGGATAACTCCACACGGCCTTCGCCTTTGCCTCTCCAGTCAATTTCCGCGCAGTGTACTGAATCCCCACCATGCTAACGGAGTTCCAAGTATCGCGACGGAACAGCAGTGGGACTTGCACAAAGCATGCCTCCGGCTGGGCCTCCCAGACGAGGTTCTTCTGGCCACGCGAGCCTACTGCGGTGTATTTGATGGTGATTACCGTGCCGTCGGTGGATAAATTGATGGTGACGTCCCAGGGGCAGTGGAATGTGAGAGGCGACCAGGGAGAGACAGATCCGGGGTCGAAGGGGTCGGCAGTGGTGAGAAGGGGGACGGTGAAGATAGTGAGAAGGCGGTTAAGCTTCATGGTGGGTGTGTTCGCGGCGCTCGGAAAAAGATAGAGCTTCGCTTGGATATGAATTCCACTCGAAGGCGGATTGCACTGATGCGGATTGAGCGCCTTGAAAACACGACTATTATTCTGAGTACTACAAGCCAAAGCAAAAAAGGGATTCAATCTACCTTACCATCTTGCATACAAATGCGAGAGTCTATAGCGTCTCAAAGTGACCATAAAGTGTCTTGCCGCGCTCTAAAGAGTCGTCGCGGAAATTCCGTAAACTTACGTGCGTATGATTCATTGCAGATTGATGCCCCGCGCAGTACCCTGCCTAATGCTTTTATATCTTGCAGATGTCAATAACAGGCTATAGTACGCATCATAACTAACTGTTGCCAAGTGCAGCCGTCAAAAGAACAATACTATTTTTAACATCTATACGAACAGAATGCAACAATCACGATATGAATATACCAATGGCACGGTAAGACCCTTTATGGAAACGCGATAACGCCGGACCATACCCAACCGCTGGGCATTCTTTTCCACGGGACGAGCAGAGAAATGGCATACCTTACATAGGTTCCTTTAATCTTGTCAACCGTTTTGCAATATGTAGACAGCCAACGCAACCTTTGTTTGTCTCTCTAGCTCTGACAACACCTTCTCAACTTAGGTATTCTGCAACATGAAGCTTTACGGCTCCACTGCTGCATTGATGCTGAGCAGCATTAACCCAACCACCGCACACTGTAGGCGTCGGTTCAACTTCTTGTCCTCGTCATAACCTCTCGAAAACTTCATTTCCATTCAAAACATCGAAATCACATAACAAAACACTACTAGCAAGGGACATACAGTGGCTGACTCTTTAGACGTCTTCTCCCGAATCGCCCCCCTCGGCTCCCCTCCCTCTCCACCTTACACCTACGTCCGCTCCATGTACCCACCCACCGATCCCCAGCTCAACTCTTCCACCTCCAGCCCCCAGTACTCCGTCTACTCCCCGAACATCCGCTGCGGCTGGGGTGCCCATTTTTCGGGCTCATACATTGATTATCCGCTAGAGATCAACGCCGGGGACACAGTCTCCGTTTCCGCCACGCAGAGTAGTCAGTCTTCGAGTGGGGAGGAGAAGGACATTGATATTTACCATCCGGGGCCGGCGATGGGATATCTGAGTTTGGCGGCCGAGGAGCCGGAGGAGGAGGGAAGGAGGTTTGCCGAGCAGAGGCAGAGGTTGAATGAAGGGGATGGGTTGTGGTTTAAGATTGGGGAGATCGGCGCGAAGGACGATAAGACTTGGGTGATTGATGGGACGGACCCGGAGAAGGGAACGATCTGGTCGGTAGGTCTGCGATTATTTGCTGCCCCTTCATGGATGCGTCATCTGTTTCTTGACAGGCCATTTCTGGGTCCTCTTTACTCGTTCCCCTCAATTGTCCCATACCTTCTTCTTGCCTCTTCTTATACCCTAGGGTACCTGGAAATTTCTCGACTCCCCCTCTTCACTTCCACTTTCCTTCCTTTAGCCTGCCATCTACCAGTTCCAGCCAGCGCTCCTGTTTCTTGACACCAACTCTTACCGAATCCTTTCTAACGTCGGCTATTACACCTACAGCTGAATTTCACCATCCCCACTACCACACCCCCAGGATATTACCTCCTGCGCACGGAGCAGCTCTACGGCTACAGTAGCAGCTTCAACGAAACGCAATTCTACGTCAGCTGCGCACACTTGCACATCAAGGGTCCCGGCGGCGGTACGTAGCTCTTCTATTCCCTTATAATGGTATTGAGGGGATGCATTCGTAAGGCAAGTGCTGATGATTGGTGGCTGTATAGGAAAGCCAGGTCCGTTGGTGAAGTTTCCCGGGGCATACGATGCTTGGGATCGATGTAAGATCTCCTTTTCTTTTCTTTCCCCCAAACCCCAACGTTTCGCCATTGCTCCGCAGGCGCGGGGTTCTGTCATCTCCCTTCCCCAAAGGACTGGATAGGCCTCTGGATGGTGGAGTGACTGACGACTGTTAGCCATATGGTTCCCGTTTGGGTCCACGGGATATGATGGGTACTACGACTTGACCAAGCATAGTCTCCCAGGGCCGCCTGTTTGGAAGGGATAATGAACCGTTGAGGCGAGGACGGAAAGGCGATCGTGGCGCGAACAAAGACCGTGGTCGAAGATCTCTCAATTATATAATATATCAGGCTATTTTCAAAAATCATCTTCTCGAAAATGATCCAAATACGCGCCCAACTCTCAAAACGTATTTTGCTATCCCTACCCCCTAAGCCCGGGAGACCACATCCCACACACTCTTCGCCGCAAACACATACAACACGTAGTGCGCCACAATCCCAAAAGCGCCCCAATACCTCCCCTTCTCGCCTCCGTTCGTGTATCCCAAGCCGTAAAATACCCTGCCGAGACTCCAAGTAGCGCCCAACACCGCCGCCGCAATTGGATAGTTCAAACCGGTAATCAACATGGCGCTGACCGCGGAGCCCTGGTTCTCGAGGAAGTTCTGGTGGCCGCGCTGCGCGCGGTTGAAGGTGTCCATGGCCTTGGATTGGGCGGGCGAGGCGGAGGTGACTTGCTCGTAGGAGGCGTATTCGTAGGGGTAGGGGATTTTGGCGAGTTTGCGGAAGCGGCTGACGCGCGAGCCGAGCCAGGAGCCGACGAAGAAGGTGGAGACGGCGGCGGCGAGGGTGTAGCTGTGGAGAGTAGAGGTTAGTACATCCTGAGGAAGTTTGGACTGTGGAATGGAGAGGTACTGGGGAAGAGTGGAGGGTTACGTACCCGTATTCGGGGGGGATTTGGATGGTTGCCATGATGAATGATGGATGGAATTGAGCGCTGCTTTTTCTGTTCTTTCTCTTGCGACGTCAAAATCTGGTGATGAATAGGGGACAGTCGTCAACAGCCTCAGGAATCGTCTCAGTTTTTAAGTATCCCTTCCCAACCAATGGTGCGACGCCTCCCCACAGAAAGCCGTGGAAGCTCCATAGCTCGGAGCTCTCCTGTGGCAGATCGCGGACGAGAACCGGGCGGGCTCTGGTAGGAACGCTAGTGCAACCAGGGTAACGTGTCGCTAAGGGGGGGCAGTTGGGACATTTCTTGATTCAGGGTTTCCTAGGACCCGCTTGAATGTTGCGCCGACGGTCAAGTGGTTGTTCCGATGGAGTCAGGATGGAGTATTGTGGGAGGTGAGCATCGAGAATCAAGTTGTGGGTCTGACCACTTGTAGATGCGGTACACGGGGCTTGGCGTGACTGGTTGGACGTTCCGTGCGTAAAAGAGATGGATTTGATCTCGGACGTAAAGTAACTCTTGTGCAAAATGTGCTGCGGGGAGGGTTTGGGCATTTAAGTATATAAAACAAGCTTTATAGTCCGTGTCTACTAACCACCTGGGCATATTCGTCATTTGTGCAGGAACGAGACAATGTCCGTAAATACGATACCTGACCAATCAGAGGCGGCGCTACTATCTATGCGGATGTTGGGAATCGCATACCTAGGTAGTCTACTGCGAATCCGGATTGCGTTATAGGGCTATTAGGGCTGATATTTTCGGCCGCTAGACTATATGGGTATCGGCAGACGCTGGCATCGAGCATAATGCACGACCTATCCTCTCCCCTCCATTCATTCGTACTACCTCGCCCTTTCAAACATCACAAACTCAAATCCCACTCCCTTCTCCTCCAACCTTCCCGCACCGTCCTTCCCTCCATCTAACTCCTCCCCAACCCACTCCTCCAGCTCCTTCCTTCCCTTCTTCACCCACCCTTCCCTTCTGCCCTCCTCGCCGTCAAGATCAATGGGAAAGAAGGTATCGCACTCATACTCGTTGTGGATCTTTGTCAAGAGAACGCGGTCCGTTTGCGGCAGGTGCAGCGCGGAGGCGTATAGAGAGGAGCCACCGATGACGAAGATGCGGGAGATTTCAAGATTCGGGAGGAGATTGGTTGCGAAGGGGATCTCTGAGCTTTCGGATGAAGTGTGCGCGTCGGGTTCCGATGATGTTGATGCGGCCGCCTCTCCTTGCCGTGATGTCGAACTCGTTGAAGATCTTGATAGCCGTTGCAACGTCTCCAGCGCGCCCTCCAAACTGCCCACCACAAGCGGGCCCTCTACACTTCTCTCCGCTCCTGTCTGCCCTTCCTTCCCCGCCACGTGAATCCTTCTGCCCAAACCATCCACATCCCTCGTAACCACAACGTTCAACCTCCCCTTCAATGGCCTAAACTTCTCAGGTATAGAATCCCACGTCTTGCGGCCCATGATGACTGCATTGACCCTCACCCTCGATCCCTGTGTCTGGTTCTGATTTTCAGGAGCCACGCGTTTGGTCACCCTCGCAAACCACCCCATCTCCGTCTTGAGCGCGGGCCAGGGAAGGCCGCCGTTGCGCCCGATACCGAGTTTTGGCGTTGTGGCAAGGATGAGTGTGAGGGGTAACGTGGCGGGTGAAGAGGGCGCGCGTGGTCCCATTGTCGTGGACGATGTTATGGACGCTTCTCTCGTGGTGGTTGGCGGTACGGAGGTGGCAGAGTAGTCCACCATTTCGGGGCGTGACTGACCGGCGTGGGGATTACGCTTGGGAGAGAGGAAGCAGAGAGTATGAGTGTGGGTGATCGATGGGTTGTTATCTGTGGTGGTCGATGCTATTTGGGATGCAAAGAGACGCGAATACGAGAGTTAAGGTGGGATTGGAGAAGCACGCTTAGGCGCGGGACACGCTAACGCGAAGGAACGTGACCTCTAATTCCGTTCGCGCCACAATTGGACATGGCATTGGGAGCTTAAAAAGCGACATAAGATATCCCTGCTTGAGGATATGATTCTACAGTGGAAGCCAAAATGGTCAAGTGCAATCAAATGCAGCTCCTTTTGTGACTAGCTATAACCCTGGTGATGAACCATCCCACGAGCTAGAACTCCCTCACCACGCAAACAGGTGATAAAAGATATGCATTATGACCATAGCAGGTCGACCGACTCCATAGCCCAAAAGTTCAAAGCCGGCCGCCCAATCCAACCCAGCCACCTCTGAACACAACCGATCAAACAAAACGCCATGGCTCCGGTCCTATGTGCCATCGTACTGCCAAAAATGTATCCTATGCCATACAACCAACTCAATTCCGAATTCCTGGGGTATCTCTTGCGAAGCTGCTGAATACGACTGGACTGACTCTTCTGTTGAACAACATGCTTTCTTCAAACGTCCTTGACGCCATCCCTGTTGCTTTTCAGCGGGATGGAGATGGATATCTTTCTGGGCCCCGGGCCATCCTTTGCATTGGACATGGAGTTTTTCCGGCGAAGCTTCGGTAAGCCTGCTGCGGAGGTCTCTTGCTGGGGCAGCTTGCGCTTGGTCCCGGAGCTGGAGACACTGGTGATCAATTCATCCTCCTCTTCCTCTTCTCTTCTTCGCTTGTCCGAGATTCGTTCCGGTGGCGTTGTGGGTTGTTGGGCGTCCGTCTCGGGAGACTCTGATGTCTGAGGGACTATTGCCCTTAGAGGAGATGCAGATGGCGTGCTGGTTGTAAGTATGTCCATCTCATCTTCCTCACCGTCATCGTCAGGGTAGTTGACCAAAGGTCGCACGGGGGATGCTCCGTTGCTCTTCACCCCATTCGGCAAGCCGTCGTCTTCCTCGTCGGACCCGTTGAAATATGCCTCCTCGTCTGCATCTGGATCCCGCAGCGCCTGGCCCCATTTTCCACCATTTGGAATGTTGACAGTCCGACTCGGGGTATCGCTCTCCACGCTGGTAAATGAATGGTCGAGTTCCTGAGTTGCCACGGGTTCCTGGCGCTGTTCGTACCGAAGTATGAGATCCTTGAAAGTATCGACGTATGTGATCGTCTCCAATCTATCTCGGTAGGTTGTAACCACGTGCTTGAGCAATTCCTTCAGCAGGCCATATTCTCGTTTGATCGTTTCGAAAAATTCGAGGCACGCGGAGTTGAGCAGGTTATCTCGTGGCATGGTATCAAACACTATCTGCAGGATCGGTTCGAAGATGTCCTGGCTGATCATTTGCCGATGAAGGTAATCGTCGTTCAGGTTAAGACATGCTCGGAAGAACTTGAGTGCGCCTGCATATACGGTCAGTCGACGTTCGAGAACCGGGTTGTGGCCCAACTTGCCTAGCCTGAGAATTTGCTGGGGACACCGGAGAAGCTGAGCGACTCGAGCACCCAGTACTTCTGTTATTATAATGTACTTGCTTCGCGAGTAATGCTGACGGAGGAAGTAGCAGAGAACGTCGACTAGGTAGATGAAGAGGGTCACCTCCGAGGTGGAAAGGTTATCCACTAAAGCTGTTAGCAATTTCAATTTCGAACTTGAGGATGTACCTACTCGACTCTCTTCCCTCCAAATCCTTCAGGGGTTGGAAGAGCTTCCTGGTGGATTCCTGGTAGTACCGCTGGACAAAGGAGTCGTTTTGAGGGATCCCGATGCCACGCATTCTAGCAGAAAATTCGCTATTCGTCCGGCTAAGCGACTCAAACGACGCACTCAGAGCGCTTGGATCCAACAGAATCTTGACTGCATCTCCCAGATTGGCTTTGACACCCATGTCGACCTCCACCAGAAGCAGTTCGATCAAGGTATCCGTAAGTGGCTTTTTCTGTTCCTGGAGCGCTTTGAAGATATAACCTCGCACCATCATTCCATCGTGGTCGATCAAAGAGAGCAGAACATCTGCTCCAGCCACCCGCACTGTGACATCGTTATGCTTCAGTGCGAATTGCAGAACATCGAGGAGCCCGTGGTTGATAAAGTTCTGATACAAGCCTCCTCTGATGTTGGCCTGCAAGGATTTGCCGACGTTGCAGCACTGCTGTATCAGTTGAACCGCATCTTTTTGTCTTTGTGCGTTCTGCTCCTTTCCGCTAAAGATGCCGAACAGCTCTCTCAGATAGGCGCCATCGGACTGTAGATGCTGCACAATGTCCACTTGATGGAAGAAAATCAGGGAGTTCAGGACGGAATATGTGGGGTCGTCCAGGATACGGGCCAGCACCACATCCTTGAGGTACTGCAGTCGGTATGTATAGTGGATCTTCTTCTTGATGTTTGGGTCTTCGATCTTGACCACTTCCTTGAAGCGGTTGTTGGAGAGGTATTGGCGATGGTTAGCTTTGTGTAACGGAAAATCAGGGTCATCTATATGATGTCAGCCGCTGGACAACGTAAAGGAACACGGCGCGTACATTCGAGAGCACCAACAACGCCTAATATGACATCATCAGTCACGACGTACTCAACAATGGCGTTGTCGTTGAGCAGAATGAGGATCTTCATGATGCTGCATAGGCGATGTAGGTCATGTATGCTCTCGAGATCCTCTGCCATTTCGACCAGGGGTATTAGCTTGCTGACGTAGTTTTCCGACAGGACGAACTTTGCGAGTGCTTCTCGGCCGCCGGGTGTCTGGTTGGCGGCGCGCATATGGTTTTCGACCTCTGCCAGGTTGCTTAGGTCGGGCATAGGGAGCATGATGGAACCAATATGCTGGTCGACATCGTCTGAGAGTCCATCATCTATTTCTTTGGTCAGCGGATTCACGAACAACAAGGATCCACAGAGCGACGTACCATGCGCCATCATCTGAAGTCGGGCTTGCACCTCGTTTACGAAGTCCCTGTTTCAGTCAGCATACATGGTTGTGCCCGAGGCTCTGATGGTGAGTCCCGTACCATATCGCCGCGCATCCTTCGGGCTCTTGGAAGCTGAGAGCCATGTCGGTGCCATTGCGATCTGTCCAGACGATGAGGGTCTCTGGGAAAAATCAGCCTGTATGCCCTATAGCCATATATACAAAAGCCGAGGTTCCATACCCTGCTGCTTCTGGTATCCGTCATCCTTGGATATGGTGGTTTCCAGCAGTTGCCGTGTAGGTTCGTCCTCCGAGGTGACGACTATTTTGGCCTCTTCCTGCTGTGGATGAATGGTCAGCTTGTATTCACTAGCGAGAGCGGTCCGAGGGAGGGTGGGAGACGCGTGACGGCATACATTCACGACGATGCCTCTACAGAAGCCGGTGCCGCGATCGAACCAGTCATTGTTCTTGAGCTCATAGACTTTTACGCGCTTGCGGTCGTTGGCAGGCGCGGCGACCTGTGCCATACTAGAGGCGCTGGTCTACCGACCGCCACGTTGGCAGGGACGGCAACACCCTCGGGAAAGGAGCAGCGAGAGGCGTAAATGGTAGCGCACGTAAACGGGGACCCTGTTAGGGGGAGCAGGAGAGAGTAGCGTAGGGGCTCGGGGGTCTCGTGGGTGCGTGCCGACGGAAGGCGAAAAGGGAGGTGGGAATCGATTGGCGGCGATGACGGGGGCACGGTCGCGATGAGGGGAGTTGCGCGCGGGGGACCAAGGGCACGGAAGGGGTTTTGCAAGGGCGCAGCAGCAGTTGAATGAGAGCAGGGCGATGTGGAGGATGGTCGTCAGTCGTGGGGTCGCGTTGATGTGCGTGTCGGCGCTGGGTGCGTGCAGAAGAAGTCGGAAGAGCCGCGACGGGCCAGGCTGGCGCTGGCGCTAAGGGACGTGCTCAGGTGCTAAGACTAGCAGGTCAGATGAGATAATCGATAAGAGTAGTCTAGTCTAGTAGTAGTGCCGAGAGAGACGGGGGTCGTTGGCGGGCGCATGCGACATGGGACGGATACGGGCCGCACACACAGGACACGCTGGAGGCAAGGAGTCGTGTGAAGTACGGGGAGTGGAGTGGAGTGAAGTCAGGTGTGGTGAAGTGGGAAGGCGCGAAAGGTGAAGGTGAAGGTGGAGGTGGAGGCGAGGGGCGGAAGAAGCAATGCGATGCGGCGCAAGTGAGTGAAGAGAAGTACATGCCCAAAAAGGTGAGGCGCCAACTTCCCGTGCTCTGCCGTGCCTGGCACGACTTTTGCTAACGTTTTGCTCGCCTGTCTGCCTGACGCAATCGCCCATGCCCAGCCCATGCCTCCAGTGCTGCCTCCAGCCTCGGCCGCGAACTCGGACCCTTTTCTGTGGCGCTCTCGTGTGGCGCCGTCCTGTGGCTTGTCGCTTTCCGTCTTCACTCCCATGTACTCCCACGCTTTCCCCCACCCCTCCCCCTCAACACCACGGCACCCCACATTCTGCCCATCTCACCGAGACATTCTCTGGCTTCATCCATCCATCCATCCATCCATCCATCCATCCATCCATCCATCCATCGCCATCTGCTGCAGCCCTCACGCTGTCACCACCTCCCCTCTCATTGCCAACCTCCCTCATTCTTTGTAGTTCTCTGCACATCACCGCGGAAGAATGCTACACATACCCCCAAATTCGGACAGACTACCCCTCGCTCAGGGTCTAACATGTCTGCATCATACCGACGAGGTCACCTTGGATCGTCTGTTATTCGCTGCTCAAGGTGCAGTGTCCATGTCCTGTTCATTGTTTCATTGATATCCAGAACGGTGGTCATCTGCCGGCCAGTGGTGCACAGTACACAGTAGTACCATCCGCCGTCGTTCAACCGCGAAAATTGCACACCCAGTGCTCCCACCAGAAACTGGCACTCACTTCCACTAGCAAGCTGCCAGTTTGTCCTGCAACAACATGATTTGTTCCTCACGCTAGCTTCCACTACTGACTAGTGAACGACGGGCCTGCACGTGGAAGTAGTCCAACGGCTTTGCTAACAAAAGCGACCAAACACAATGGACACGATGGTGAGCGGCCCGGCCAGCGTCCGTTTCAAAGCGTTTCAAAGGGAAGCTGGCCCCACGGTACAGTTCGGCCTTTTCCCGCTCACCTTAGACTCCTTGCACTCACGTGTCGACGTTACGAGGTAAATCCGCCCGTGGATACGCCGCATGAGATCCCAAAAGCCCTTTGGTACACAACCATCAAGTGCGACTTTGCAACACGGGAACCAAAGCCGCCCAAGCATTTAGACTTTGCTGGACGTTTCGAGACCTCGGGAATTCTGTCTCTTGCCTTGCACCCATTACGTAGTTTTGACGCTCAAAGAAGGTTCAATGGATCGGTTACGCTCGCCGAACTTCGCCCAACCGCCCTAAAGCACCTTACCGGCCCGTTTAGTTTACACACTCTGATATATAGCACACACCCGGAGATAATGATCTACCTCCAACTCCACGCCTACTCTGTCGTATCATCCGGTTTCAGCGTCCACCAATGTCTACTTTTGCTATCAGGAGAAGAAGAAAGTCGTCAGGGGACTGCATGACCATGATATGTCGAGGGCTGTCCAACGACCATTCGGCGCTGGAAACGCGCAAAAATTTCACCCAGAACCGTCTGCCCGATAGTCCGCCCCCGACCCCGACCAAGTCCATGTCGCAGGCTACACAGGAAAGGATCGCGGAGGCCAGGAAGAAGTGGAGGGTTTCGCGAAGTTCCCAGTCCAGTTTCACCCCATCATATACAACAAGCTCCTCCACCCTGTCACTAAGCTGTCCACGTCCCATCTTCAAGCCAACATTTGAGCACCCCACTCCTCTTGCCGTAAAAGAGGAACATCATGATCAACGACAGGCATACCATCCGGCGCCACCGTCATGGTCTCTACCCCATAGTCCACCGCTATCGCCAACTTCAGAGCTAGCCTACGAGACTCCACGGCCCCCTCCTGTGGCACCGCAACCGGATCTCGTCAGGCGCACAATCGTCGACAACCCACCGTCGCCGTCTTCCGCTGGGAAACCCAACCGCATGTCATCCGTAAGGAACACTCTGAAGCGGAACGCGAGCTTGATTCTGCCCAAGGTCAACCTTTCCAGGCTGGAGGAACATGGCGAACACCATGTCCATGTGAGCGCGCAGCAGCGCCTTACGTTGACGCCATTGCGGGAGCGACCGGCAGTCGGGAGGCGTACCGTCAGCGACGACACGCCTCAATCTCATCCAGAGTCTTCTTCGCGCCACGCACCATCTGCTTCCGCCACCCCAAAACGCATTGCGTCGGTGAGGCAGACGCTGAAACGGAGCGCAAGTTCCGTGCTGCCGAAGCTGTATCAGGTGAAACTGCGCGGGATCACGGAGCAGTCGGCGACGATGCAGCATGCGTCTCCTCCTACATCTCGGCCGAGACCGGAAGTTGAACAGAGGACGCTGCGAACGATGAGATATGAGGAGACCAGCTCAGACACGAACCCTCCCATACCATATTGACAGGTTTCAATGGCCAGGGCGACGATGTGGGCTCAGTCTGTACACAGTAATGAATGCACAACAATCCGGCTCAACATGGGTTGGGGCCAACATGGAGCAAAAAATGGCGCATGGTCGGGGAATAATGTTTGGCGCCTGAGAATTTGGCGCAATTCTTGGCTCCTAGGAACTCCCGTTTGAGCTTTGATTCCTTTTCGGGAAGATCGCACACGAGCATTCTCATATGGCTTTGTTGGAGCCGGCTCTCTCCACTCCTCAGAACGAGAGCAAATCTATGATGACGAGTAAATGACTGAACGAATACATAACACACGGAAATACATATAGATCCATAGAAAGGATAAAAATAGACGGATGGACGAATAGATGAGCAACTACCCTTGATTGTGACCCCGTCTTCAGAATCGTGAATCGCCTCCGGGTGTCGTTCCATCAAAGTTGCCACTAACTCCGGCCAACGTCTCCGCCAAGACTCGCTAAATTCCCGACCGTTTGGCACCCCTTCCCCACCTGTGATCACCTCCGCTCGAGCCAGCTGGGGGAAGCTCCCCCGTCTTTCCTGCATGAAAGCGGCGTGAAGGAACTTTATCCAGACCACACTCCATCGCGGATTCGAAGACGTGAGGTGACGGGAGAGGTTGTTCGAGCGTCGTTTCACGTTGCGCTATCAAGTCAGCTGCCTGCTTGCAGCTTGGATTGGGCATTCAACATATCAATCGACCGACCGAACGAGACGCAACCTCCCTCGAGCTCTTCCGGCTCTTTGCCTCGCTCTACGAAAGGAACAATGGACCCGTCGAAGCGCAATGCCGCCGCTCTGCACCGTATGTCTTCCAAACACCAATCCCCGTAACGGCAATGGACCAGATCTGACATTTAGACGCTACAGAGCGCATTGACGAACTATGCGACGCCCTGGTGAGCCAGTATGCCTCCATCTTTGCGGCCGCGGCAAAGAAGCCAGACAAGAGTGTTGCGGAGGTCGCGGTGAACGAGTTGAGGATAAAGGAGGAGAGTGGCGCCTTGGTAAGTGAATCCAGCGATATCTCCATTGGGTATACTCAGAGAATGGGGGGAAAAGGAAGAGAAAAGGCCAAAGAAACGTTCAAGGACACCCGCTAATTGGTATACATAGATCCGCTCATCCCAGGAAATGGCCACGTTGGTCCGAGATCTACAGGAGCTGTGGCTGTTTGGCGGGCTGGAGACTGTCGCGGATGCCGCGGATGAGGAGGCGAAGAGGGAGCGGGCCAGGGCAGTCGCGGCGCAGATTGAGGGTTTGGTCAAGAGAAGTTCTGGCGATTAGGGGACAAATGGACATACAGATGGACATACGGGCGAAACATAGGCCTTGTGAGGGGAGAGCAATATCGGGAACCTGACTGGCTGGTATAATTATTGCGGATTCAGGTCAGTGCGAGTGAAAGTTGTGCTTTTGCAAGAGAGGGGACTATGAACTCGGACGAGCAATGTGGAAAGGAAAGTACATGGAGCCAGATCAACCGGCTCCTACAGCAGGAGAGGAAACACCGCAACCGTCGACTTCCCACGCAAGGTCCACGTCCAGCGAATCGCGCGGTCCTTCCTCCATCAGCGTCTCCGGCGACGACGAGACACTTCCTTCGGACACCCATTCGAATCAAACGAATCCAGGAACCGAAACTCCGCCTCATCATCTGCAAACACCATCTCACCGCCCGGGCCAGTGCCAACGCCGTTCTCATCCCACTGAATGGAGCCAAAACCCGTCTCCTCCTCCTCCTCCTCCTCC